>PVKH010005355.1:0-22192 GCA_004027955.1 Chaetophractus vellerosus
AGCAAGCAGAAAGGGGGGGGGGATATGTAATAAATAATAAATAAATCTTAAAAAAAAAAAATAAATAAATTTGGAAAAAGTACCTGATTATCCTAAAACCTCATTGGAGATCTCCGGTTATTTAAAAAGAAAAGGCTATTTTTTCCCCTTTTTTGTGATTGTATATCTCAAGGAGGATGTATTCTCACTCTTATATACTCAAACTCTCCTCCAAGTATTCCGAACACCTGTCTCAGAGTTGGCTGAAATAGTCACAGTGAGCCCATCTTACTGAAATCCTTCCAGAGAAAAAGTAAAAGAAGAAATGTCCCTCAATTTGTTTTTACGAGGTCAGCACAACCCTGGTATCAAAATCTGACAAGGATGGTAGCAAAAAGAAAATTAATTCTAGGCCAATCTTACTCAACAACATAGATAAAAATCCTAAGCAAAATATGAGCAAACTAAATTCAGCATTATATTTAGAGAATAATTCATGGAATGCAAGGTGTAATATAAAACAATGACCACATTAGCAAATTAAAGGAAAAAAACATGTATTACCTAATTGTATAATTTTATGGAAAAAATTTCGTAAACAAAATTCAATATTCATTCAAAATTAAAATTCTTGGCAAACAAGAGAGAGAATTTCCTTAATCTGATAAACAGTATCTATAAAAATCCCACATACCACACTTAACAGTGAAATGTTAAAAGTATTGCCTCAGAAATGGTGGAGATATGCTGTCTGCTATCTCCACTATTAGACAACATTGTTCTGGGAGGGGTCCTCGCCTTGCAATAAGACAAGAAAAAGAAATAAAAGATAAACAGAATCAGAAATGAAAAAATAGAACTGTCATTATTCAAATGGCATGATTATTTATATGGGAAGTCCAAAAGAATACTCAGAAATACTGTAAGAATAAAAAGGAGTTGAGTAAATTTGCTACAAATAAAGTCAATGTACAAAAACCAATTATACTCCTATGTAACAGTAACCCTTAGAAAATGAAGTTTTTAAAAAATATGTCAATTATAATAGGATCATAAAGATATAAAACGTCTAGGAATAAAAATAAAGTATCATATGCAATGAAATACGACACAGTGACGGCAATGGAGGAACTGCAGCACTGCACTGATGAATCTCACAAACTTGATGTTGATGAAAGCAGCCAATTTCAAAAGAACACAAAATACGATTCCATTATGTAAAGCTCAAAAAGTCAAATCCAGGGGCCAGCTGTAGCGCAGGGGATAGGGCACCGGTTCACCACATGGGAGGCCCCGGGTTCGGTTCCCGGGGACCTCTCTGAGCGGGCAGACGGCCTTGAGGGGCCAAGCCGCCGTGGGCGGAGCAGAGCCACCGTGGGCAGGGCAAAAAGCCGCCACGGGCAGGGCAAGTCACCCGCGAACGGAGCTGAGCCGCCCGCGAAAAACGGAGCTGAGCCGCCCGTGAAACGGAACAGAGGCACCCACGAGTGGGGCAAGCCGCCTGCGTGGTGGGCCGACTCGGCGCGTCGCCGCAATGGGGGGAGACAAAAAGCAGACATAGAAGAACACAAAAATGAACACACAGGAAGAGTAAGCAGAAAGGGGGGGGATATGTAACAAAAAAAAAAAGTCAAATCCACACGACAGTCTTAGATACCAAGATGATGGCTACCTTTGAGGGAAAGCGGGAGGTGTTACTGGTGGGGTGGGGGCAGCAGGAGGTTCTGGACGCCTCTGCTGTTGGCCTGCGGAGTGGTTTATAAGATCATTCATTGAGCTCAATAACTAAGTTCAGCACACTTTCCCATGTGTTAAAATCTGATAGAGAAATTTTAAGAACTACACTGGTGGAAAAATATAAAATCTAAAGATGTCTTTTAAACACCACAGCTTTCGCATTGGAATGCGCATCAGGCTGCCTCCCCAGCCTGGTTTCAGGACGAGCCTTGCCTGGGCCCGCAGGACGGCCATGGTCTCCAGGTCCTCCTCCTGCCTGGTGAGGGTCTGCTTCATCTCGTCCATCTGGCGCTGCTTGCAGGCCAGCGCCTTCTCCGCGCGGGCCATTTTCTCGTTTAGCTCCTGCAGCACCACCTTATCCACTTTTTCTAGCTGGAAAAGACAGGCTTGCTATTGAAATCATTCAACCAATTTTAGTAAAATATGAGATAAGGTTTTTTTTAAAGTTATAGACTCTAAACTTTTATGTTAATTAGCAATGGTTACTTATTCAGAAAGTTGCTTTCATTAAACTTATAGCTTGCAAATAATTTCCTAATTTAGTATAGTAATTTAACAAAAGACTTATTTTAGTAATAAGGGAAGCAATGACAAAGCCCAATCTCAGTGAGGTTGTGGCTCCCTGATCCTGTTATTTTTCTATGCATCTTACTTTCATGGATGACGTCAGTGGAAATTTTTAATAAATAATTTTAATCAATTAAAAATCCAGGGAGCGGTTGTAGCTCAGTAGTTGAGTGCCTGCTTTACATGTACAAGGTCCTGAGTTCAATCCCTGGTACCTCCTAAAATAAATAAATAAATAAAATAAGGGGCAGATGTGGCTCAAGCAGTTGAGTGCCTGCTTCCTACATGGGAGGTCCCGGTTCAGTTCCCGGTGCCTCCTAAAAACAAAAACAAAAACAAACAACAAGCAAAACAAAATGAATAAACCAACTCAGGGAAGCTGATGTGGCTTAGTGGCTGATTGCCGGTGTCTTACATATGAGGTCCCAGGTTCAATCCTCAGCCCCCAGTACCTCAAAAAACAGACCAAAAAAACCACAAAAAAACAAAAAAAAAACCTCCACAAAACCATTAGTTACTTAAGGAGAAAAAAATATTCTACTGAAAAATAAATGAAGAACAAAGTATATTTATGAAGATATAAGTCAAAGACCACTTTTGATTCAAAGTTGCCATGGTCTCAAATGGTGACAGCGTACTGGTTGTTAATACTGATTTAGGCTGCACAGCAATGCACTGACAGCAGGAAGGTGGCCTCGCCATCCCATGTGCCCAATGGCACCTCTGATCCCAGCCATCGCACCCTGTGCACTCTTCACCCTGGAGCCCCCACTCTCAATTCTCCTACATCCCTCTAGTTAGACATGCTGAGAGCCTGCTCCCTGACAGGAGGACGTTAGCACCATCTTTGTAACCCAGAGAACATCATGCATAGGTGAAATAGCAGAAGTTATAAACACAAAGGCACAAGAAGGCAACTATAAACGGGAAATCCTGAAACCTCTGAAACCAGACTTAGTTAGGGATTAATGCATGTATACATATATTTAACATATAAAATGTTCAACAGTTTCTATTCATCACTAGGCTGTGAAAATAAATTTTTTTTCTGAGCATACCTCTTTCCTTTTCAGTTCCTCAACTGTCTTCAACGCATTACTGTGTTCTTGAAGAAGCTCATTGTGTGTCAACTGTAGGGAGGCTAATTTGGCCCTATTAAAAAAGAAATGAAAAAATGAAATATTGGGAAAATCATTGAAACTGATTGATAGTCATGCCTCCCAACTTTCTTCTGGACATTCAAGGAGCAAAACCTCTCCCCTACTTTTGTCACTCCCTACTATCATTTTTCTACTCTCAAAGGAAATATTCTTTCCCGAAGATTGAAGAAAGAGCACAATTAATTGAATTTTGTTATGACAAAACATAAAATTTTATCTTCTTAGAAAGTCTCCCAGTACTCCTTCAAATAGATGAAAGAAAACTTTTGTAAATTTATTCTCAAATCCTAATTCCAATCTGTGTAAAAACAGCTCTTCAATCTCTTAGTGAGCAGCCACTCAATCACACATACTCACTTTTCATCTTCAGTTTTAGTCTGCTCCATTTTGATTTCTGACTGCATGCTTTCTACCTGCAGCTGAAGCTTTCTGTTATTATATACAAGCTCTTGCTTTTCATTCAGCTCTGATGGGGTTGCAGAGTTTTTCCTTTCAAGGGTCTGACACCTAAGAAAGATCAAGATTTCATGACGATAAACATTGTTCCTTCATTCTCAGGGCTTTTGAATGAATCCCAAGATTATGTAGCAAATACAAAGCAATCTGTAATTTTCAAGGATTTAAAAATACACAAGAAAATATTTTATCTTCCTTTCCTTTTTCCTAGACATGGTCATATTTTAAACCTGTATGCCTAAACATTAAGTAAGAGAAATCTACGATCACATGAGCTACCGTTCACTTTGAATAAAGTAGCCACATTAGTAGATTTTTAATATTTAAACAGAGACCAAAGCAGGACTTGGCTAAAGGTGCTTCTCACATAGTGACTTATGGATACCTTTTATATTTAAAAGACCTACAGTTTCATTTACACACAAAGACTATGACTTCTGACTAAGATTTAACAGGGGGAAAGGAAGGGCCCCTAAATCTTCTTAAAGATCAGAAAGAGAATTTCAATATAACAGCAAACACCAAATAAATGTGTAAGACAGGGAACCGGCTGTAGCTCAATTGGTAGGGCTCCAGTTTATCACATGGGAGGCCCTGGGTTCGGTTCCCGGGGCCTCCTGGTGAAGGCAAGCCTCCTGGTGAAGGCAATCTGCCACGCGGTGAGCTGCCTCAGCGGGATGACGCAGCAGGGTGAGACAAGCAGACAAAGAAAAACGCAAAAAAAAAAAAAGCAGATGAACACAACGAGCACAAGCAGCAAGGGGGGGTATATATAAAAAATTAAAATAAATCTTAAAAAAAATGTGTAAGACATTAATACCAAGCACTTTAAACATGACCTAATTTAATACAACCTAAGAAATAGGAATGATGAATACACAATTTACAAATGATGAAACTGAGGCTCAGAGGGGTTAATAACTTGCCCCAGGTTACACCACAGGCAATTGGAAGACCCAGATTTCAAACTGAGGTCTGTCTGTCCAGGGTCCTCAGCCTCAGCTGCTACGCTGTACCACATTAGCACCATGCCCTTCAGTACTGGTGAGTAGGACCCCAAGAAAACCTGCACGTTGGGCAAGCACTGTGGGGAGGCAGATGTGGCTCAAGCTGTTGAGTGCCTGCTTCCCACATGGGAGGTCCCGGGTTTGGTTCCCAGAGCCTCCTAAAAACAAAACAACAAACAAGTGAAAAAACCACCTCAGGGAAGCTGATGTGGCTCAGTGGTTGAATGCCGACTTCCACATACACCGTCCTGGCTTCAGTCCCTGGCCCCCAAAAAAGAAATGTGTCTGCCAGAGAATCCAACAGAACCGCATCAGTCTAGCTTTCCTAAGTTTGGGGTCAATTCTTACATCAAAATTCTCAGTTTATATGTTAGCCTTAATAACTGACTGAAAAGGAAAATTTTTTTTCTAACTCTATCTCACTCAAGTCCTTTTTGCCCTTTTCAACCTTCTTTTATGTTTGCTGACAACATCCATACTGTCAGCTTAAGTAAGTCACAGGAAAGCCAGCTCACTGCTCTACACAGGTCCTCACACAGGCTGGTGCACTGAGCAAACACCTCCAAACTGCAGACTCAAGGTCACCCAGGCCCCCACCCCCCTCTGACAAAAAGGATTTCCTGCTTGGATATTAACCTGGACATTAGCATTTCCTAAATTCCTATTTCAATTAGGTCTCTTGTCTTCTTTCAGTCAGTAACATAATAACAAAGTTCCTGTTTTAACAGAGCAACATTCTTTGTAAAACTGCCCATCTTTGCGAAGGAGGATATAATTCATCTCTCATTCTTACTTTTCTTGAAGTCTTTTCTTCATTAGCTCTGCTTCACTGAGTTTAGTGTGAGCCTCTTGGAGCTCTTTGAAAAGGGTTGTTACCTGGAGGTTCAGTGCTTCCACTTCACTTCCAACCTGCTAGGCAGGAAATTCCAAACACACATTAAGTAGCTATCATCAGGGGTGAAATGAACCTTTTTGCAGGAAAACAGTCTGAACCATTAGCATCCAATTAAGACTGATTGGTGAACAGATTAAACTTTGACAATCAATATCCCAAATATCTTATATGAATAGAAATGCTTTGGATACAACTCTGTTGTATCAGCAATAACTGATCAGTTTAGGTGCATTTGTGATCATGACTTTATCACAATAAAAATGGACCCTGAGATCATCAATCACAGAGGGGTCAAACCACAATCTTATTTATTTATTCAGCTCACAACTCATCCCCATAGTCCCCTTGCCAATTTCAGTTTCTTGTTTACTCAACTAATTTTTCCTTTTTCCTGCAGCATTACATTTTTGTAAATGAATTTTAAGATGCCTTGAAAGTCCCTATGATGATCTTATTATCAGTTGTTGAATGAATTTTAGTCACCAGGGTGCTAACTCACTGGTGATCTCTTCATCTCAGTTTCCAAACGTTCTCCGTTCTCTTGAAAGTCTAAGGGACTCAGTCCAGAGCATGGCATACATTACGCATTCAATATGGATTTGTTAAATAAATGAATTAGCTAAAGTGAGTGTTTTACTATTTTATATAGATGCGTTTCACACGGGCCTACTTCATGGATTCTTTCACACCTTCCCTAAGCTTAAGCGTCTCTGTTTGCAGGCGCATGGCACACCTCTAAGCTACCACAGAACACTAAATATATATACACAGACCTTTTTTTCATTCAAACTAATTTATTCAAACTAGATGTGGGATAGAACTAAGATCTTTAAATTCTACCTCAATTTTCTGGGTCATGCCCTGTCCAGAACTGATCTCATTATAAAGTGGACAAAATTCCTCTGTCATTAAGCTGGCCATTTGCTTAAGCACTTAGGAGAGAAAATCAGTTCAGAAGAGACAAAGGAATTATTTCCTAGAATCTGATAGGAACATATCTCACTACAATTTAGTAAGTGAAACTCAAATTAAGGACAAGGAAATATGAGCAAAATTTTAAAAAATTATTCTTAATATTGTCCCTATATTTCTAAAGCAAATGAAATATCACGAGACTCGAATCCAGTATTTATGCTACTCTTAATCTATCGGGTATGTGATAGCAGTCTTAGAATCTTAGTACCCACAGTCTCTGTGCTTTTATCCTCTTCTTTCTCTGTTTCTGTGTTCTCCTCTGTCTGGGTTTCAATCTCAGAACAATCATTTGCTTTCTTTTCAAACTCTGAAATTCTGCAAAATTATAGAATGCAGAAGTTACTTTCTCTTGGCTACAGAATAACAACTGCAGAAGTACTAAAAAGAACTTTGTTCAAATTTTGGATATAGGACCAGAAGATTTCAAACATCTTTTTACATTCCCTATGGTAGTCTGGTTTCATTTTTCAAAAAACAACAACAACAAAAAAACAAACAAACAGAAAAAACCTAGTTAAAATTGATTTAGGAGATGAATTCATAAGGAAGTAAAAGATAGGTCTAGCTCATATTGAACACTAAAAAAACATAGCTTGTTTTCATGTAAAACATTTTAAAAATATTTGTTTCTGTGTGTGCACACCTATAGATGCATGTGTGTTATGTGAGGATTTAGTAGAGAAGGAAAGACCCATCTTTTCAGACCCATCTAAGTTGCTAAGTCCCGGAAAACAAACGAACCAAACCAACAAACGTAGCAACACTCTTTTGCATTTAATCGTCATCACATGAAAGCCATCTCAAAACAAATGAAACAAAGAGAGAATTCTGGTTAAAGATGATAGCCTAGATACATGCATGTGATTTCCCCCTCACCCAAATCCCCACTAAAATGAATTTTTAAAAGGCATATACCTACATGAACTAAGAGAAAGGGAGGGAAAACTATAGCAAGCAAATTTTGTAAGTTGGGAAGCAGAGGTCTAAGAGGGAACTGACTTCAGCCCAAGAAGGCTGGATCCTATGCCAACAGTGGGGAAAGCTGAGAAGTGGCCTGACAGACACTGCGGAACCTCCAAAAGGCTCAGGAACTGGGGGCACCAGGTACCTCTGGAACTGGCAGTAAAGGCGGGCTAAAAGCAGGAGGTTGTTCAAAGCCTGTGAAGACTAGAAGGTCAGCAGCAGGAGGTGGAGGGGAGGGTTTCGACTCCTACTGAAAAGAGAGGATTTATATGCTGAATATCGAAACCCGTGGCCTTCCCATCTCCAAAAATCCAGCATCTAGAAAAATACCCTCAAGGAAGGAGACTGAAAGAGTCTTCTCTGAAGAATTTGACCAGCACATGGGAAAAGATTATAATTTACTAATATGGGGCTTTCCTAATGAGACCTCTCAGCCAGATCTCCCTACTTGTGCACAAAGAGCTTCAATCAGCTTCTAACATCCCCACTCTTAAATATGATCAAATAGCAAAAATTACCAAACTTTTGAGGAAAACCTCTAAAATGAAAGAATGAGAATGAAACAGAAAAAAAGCAACTCACCGAAAATAGAATATGCTGTGGAAGAAGAGGGGAGATATCAAAAATACTACCTTTGGGAAGCGGATGTGGCTCAAGCAGTTGGGCACCCACCTACCACATGGGAGGTCCCAGGTTTGGTTCCCAGTGCCTCCTAAAGAAGACAAGCAAGACAGCAAGCTAATGTGATGGGCTGGTGCGGCGAGCCAATGCAACAAGATGATGCAATGAAGAGACACAATGAGGAAACACAATGAGAAACAACAAGTGGGAACTGGAGGTGGCTCAAGGCAATGGGTGCCTCCCTCCCACATAGGAGGTCCTTGCTTCAGTTCCCGGTGCCTCCTAAAAAGAAGACGAGCATACAATGAACGGACACAGACAGCAGAAAGTGAGCACAAACAACGAGGAAGAAATAAATAAAAGAAAAAAACAACAACACTACCATTAATATCTTTAGAGACATAAGGAAACATATTGCATCCAAAAAAAATGAACAAAGAGCAACAACAAAATCGGAAGATAAAAGTTGGCCAAATCTAACAGAAAGGAGCAAAAAAGACAGAGATATGGAAAAGAGGAGCACAGAGTTAAGAAACTTAAAGGGCTAGTCCAGAAGGGCCAATTCAAAATAATAGTAGTTGTAGCTAGAAAGAAAGAACAAAGAAAGGTGATAGCAATAAACTAATCCTAAATTAATTCGAGATCATGAAGGACATGAGTTTGCAAAATGAAAGAGCCCAAGAGTGTCCAGAACAAAAGTATGAAAAACAGGCTCACACCGAGGCACAAGTGAAACACTTGGGACAAAGCAAGGAGCCTTCTAAGGCAAGGGAAAAGAGACATTTTATCCAAAAAGGATTAAGAATCAAAATGGCACTACATTTCCCAACATACACGCCATCAGCTAGAACACTCTGAAGCAATGCCTTCAAAATTCTGAGGTAAAGTTAGAGTCAACCTAGAATTCTATATTTAGCCAAACCATCCATTAAGTATAAACGTAGATACTTAATATGCAAATATGTGTATTCCCCCCCAGGTATTTCTTTCTCAGGAAATTACTGGAGCTGTGTTCTCTTTAAAGAAAAGAAAGATAGGTGCTGGATTCTGGAAACAAGTGCTTCAACACAGGAGAGCTAAAAAGATTCTCCAGGACGATGGAATGGGTGACTTTAAGATGACTGCAATACAGCAGACTTAGAAAGCAACTGTCAGGCTCCAGGAGAAAAAGCCTTCAGGAAAAGAATGCTACGAGATTAGTCATGTGTTTGAATGGAACTGAGAGGTTTCCTCCTTGGGAGAAAAGTTTGGAGGAACTAAACAATTTTTAAAAAGACAATTATTTATGCATGGAGGAAAAAATTGTGCAAAAAAAGGAGTTACAACAATACATGGCTGAATTGTGACGCGCATATAGAGAGGAATAATAATGCAAACACAAAGCAGTTATCTAACCAAACTGCAATTTAATTCTTTGGAGTGGGGAGGAAGAGGGGTCCAGAAGCTTATGTGTCTGTGAGGATGTGGAAGTGAAAGACAGCTAAAACCTCATCCAAGCTGTGTACATTTGTCTTATAAATAATGCTATTGCACACTTAACAGGTGACAGTATAGTGTACACATACTTTTATAAGCACTGGGAAACCAAAAGAGTCATGCGACTCACTTTATTGCAATATTCATTTTGTTGCATCAGTATGGAACCAAACCCACAATATCTCTGAGGTAGGCCTTGTGTCATATGAAAGATCTGGAAGTACAATTAGCAAATTCCTAAGTTTATACACTTATTATTGAAGCCGATCATGTTGGTCTAAGTAAGAAAGAATTAATGGCTAAACGACTTTTTTGGATGGTGTTCAAAACTGGAGATGTGAACATGCCCATGAAACATGAGCACACTTGGATTTACTCATGGCTACTAAGGTCTCATTCAGGGCAAACTTCTTTAAAAACCAGCTTCAATAAACGTATAAAAAGAAGAATGCTTGATTATTTATTTACTTATTGATCTGTACATTCTATGTATTGGGATTTACCAAAAAGGCAAGACGAACATTCTACCATGTTAGAACACGTGCTAACAATCTCCTGGAAGTCACCTCTTAACATTCCCAGGAACAACGACAGTAGAGTCTGGGGTAAAAGCCTAGCATTGTAGACACCATCCCTTTCTCCCTTGGAAAAGAGCTGACCATCAAACAGGTCAGAGGACAAATGCTGATGTGCTTTCCAGGTTAACCTGATTCTGAATAAACACTTTGTGTTTCATATTTTAAGAACAGATCTTCCTATATTAAAAATTTGAACTGCTTCAATTCAAAAGAGCTTCTTAAAGTTCTATAATTTCAAGATTATCGAGTCATTTATTATGTCTGGGCAGAGTTATTTATGTCATAGCGTATTTATGATTAAATGCTGTAATTACTAGAACCCCAAAACTATTGTTATAACTGTCTCCATACCTTATATTAATTTAGTACTTTGAATTTCTAAAAAAATGCTTTCACATATAGAACTTTATTGACTTTACAACAACACTATCAGGTAGATAAGTTTTACCTCAGAGCCCAGTCAGAATGATTATGCTTGCAATAGCATTATGTTACAGATGTACCTATATAAACAGGTATATCTTTACCATATTGAAAATAAAGGGCATGTGTGAAAATATATGATGAGGGACTATTTCCTAACTCACGCTATGAGGCCAGCATTACCGATACCAAAACCAGACAAACACATCACAGGAAACAAAAACAACAGATCAGTATCCCTTATGAATATAGATGCAAAACTCGTCAACACAATACTAGCAAACTGAATCTAGCAACAAACAAAAAGGATTATACACCAGGACCATGTGGGATTTATCCCAGGAACACAAGGTTGGTTTTAACATCTGAAAATCAATTAAGACACCATATTGATAAAGATAAAAAACTATTTGATCATCTCAAAAGACACAAAAAAGCATCTGACAAAATCCAAAACTCTTTCATGACAGAAACTGCAACAAACTAGGAATAGAAGGGAATGTCCTTAACCTGATAAGGGGCATCTGAAAAAACCCACAGCCATCATCACACTTAATGGTGCAAGACTGAACGCTTTCTCCCTAAGATTAGGAACAAGACGAGGATGTTTGCCCTTGCCACTGCCATAGAATACCATGCTGAAGGTTCTTGCAAGGGCAATCAGGCAAGAAAAGGAAATAAAAACATCCAGACTAGAAAAGAAGGAGCAAAACTACCTCTATTTGCAGATGGTATGATCTTGTATGTAGAAATTCCCAAGGAATCCACTGAAAAACGATTAGGACTAATAAATGAGTGCAGAAAATTGGCAGAATATAAGATCAATATACAAAAATCAATTGTATGTCTATATATTAGCAATGAACAACACAAAAATGAAATTAAGAAAACAATTCCATTTACAGTGGGATCTAAAAGACAAATACTGGGGCCGGCTCGATAGCCCAGTGGATAGGGCGCCGGTATACCACATGGGAGGCCCCGGGTTCGTTTCCCGGGGACCTCTCCTAGCGGGCAGACCGCCTTGAGAATGGCAAGCCGCCATGGGCGGGCCGGAGCCGCCATGGGCAGGGCAAGAAGCTGCCATGGACAGGGCAAGAGCCCCCACGGGCAGGGCGGGTCGCCCACGGATGGAGCGCAGCCAGCCACCCACGAACTGAATCAAGCGCCGGCCGTGAACGGACGCAGAGACCGCCCACAAGCGGGGAAAGCCGCGCTTGCGCAGTGACCACTCTTGGCGCGTCGCCGCAGCGGGGGGAAGGGGAGATATGTAATAAAATAAATAAACCTTTAAAAAAAAATAAAATAAAAGACAAATACTTTGGAATAAATCTAACAAGTCAAGAGTCATAGGCTGAAACTACATAATGTAGCTGAAAGAAGTGAAAGAAGATCTGAATAAATGGAAAGACATCCCATGTTCATGGATTCTAACAAATCCCTAACAAAATCCCAGCTGGCTTTTCTGTAGAAATTAAGCGATCCTAAAAGTCATATGGAAAAGCAAAGGACCTAGAATAGCCAAAACAATTTTGAAAAAGAATAAAAAGTTGGAAGACTTGCATTTTTTTATTTCAAAATTATATACAAAGTTATAGTAATTAAGACAGTGTGGTACTGGCATTAGGAAAGACATATAGATCAATGGGATAGAATTAAGGGCCTAGAAGTTAACCTTTACATTTATGCTCAACTGACTTTCAACAAGGTGCCAAGACATCTTTGTTGCATTGTCTTTTCAACAAATTGTACTAGGACAACTGGGTATATGCATACAAAAGAATGAAGCTGGACCCCTAACTTCACACTATATATAAAATGAGTGTATAAAAATGAACTCAAAATGGATCATAGACCTAACTGTAAGAGCTAAACCAGAACACTCTCAGGAGAAAACAAATGAGTAAATCTTTGTGACTTTGTGTCAGGTAATGGTCTCTTAAATACGACACAAAAGCATATACATGGCAAAATAAAAAGATAATTGGACCACACACACAAAAAGAACCTTTGTGCTACAAACAATACCATCAAGAAAGTGAAAAGATAGCCCACAGAATGGGAGAAATACTTGTAAATCATATATTTGATAAAGAGACTTGTATTGAGAATTTATAATGAACTCATAATTCAATAAAAAAAAGCCAAATAATCCATTTTAAAAGAATAGGCAAAAGATCTGAATGGATATATCTCCGAAGAAGATATACAAATGGCCTACATGAAAAGATGTTCAACAATATTAGTCATCAGCGAAATCAAATAAAAATCATACTGAGTTACCACTAAAATAAAAAAGACACAATAATAAGTATTGGTAAGGATGTGGAGAAAATGGAACCCTCAGACCCTTTGCTGGTGGGAATGTAAAGTGATATAGCTGCTTTGGAAAACAGTTTGACAGTTCCTTGGTATGTGCCGTAGAGAACTGAAAACTTATGTCCACACAAAAACTTGCATGTGCATGTTCATAGCAACATTACTTGTAATAGCCAAATAGTAGGAAAAACAACAAATGTTCTTTAACTGATAAATACAAGATAGTGTATTCATATAATGGAATATTATTCACAGCTAACATCCCAACAAAAAGGAATGGAGAAGTACTGATAATTGTACAACATGGATGGACCTTGAAAACATTATGCTATGTGAAAGAAACCAGTGGAAAAAAGATCACATATTGCACTGATTCCATTTATATGAAATATCCAGAATAGGTAAATATACAGAGACAGAAAGATTAGTAGTTGTCAGGGGTTGGGAGGAAGGAGAGAGGAGTGAGTGCTAAGGGGTACAGGGTTTCTTTCTGGGGAAGAAAATGTTCTAAAATTGTAGTAGGTATATTGTAGTAATAGTTTAGAATATGTGACTATTTTAAAAAACACTGGAAAGTGCACGTTAAATGGGTGAATTGTCCTCTTAAAATAGGTATGTGAATTACACCTCAATAAAGCTGTTAAAAAAACAGGTATATACATTTCAAGTTACCTATTTCATACCTTTCTTTGGCATCCTTGAGTGCAATTTCAAGTCTCTCCACCTTCTGGTTTCCTTCTCTGAGGCAAAGCAGGAGCTGGCTCACAGTTAAATCCTCAAATTCCAAACAATTCCTGGCACCTTCTGTAGGTCTGCTCCTATGTTAAGACAGTCACTTTCAGTATAAAGGTTAAAAGGTTTTCATCACAAAATGAAAATGTCAAAGCCTAAGAACAGAGCAGCCCGACAGAACGAGCTGTCTGGAAGGAGCTGCCTCACAGGATGCTCTCCCCAGCAGGCCCTGCGCAGTCCAGGGAAGCTGTGGGGAAGGAGGGGTGAGGTTCCAGGGGGGCCTAGCACCTCTACATTGTCTCCTGATGGTCCGTGCCCGCAGCCAGCCCACAGAGCGCAGCCAGCAGGTCCAGGAGGCAGCCCAGATGGAGAGAGCCAGCCCGGGAGGGCTGCAGTGACCAGGGCACACAAGCACGAGTGCCACCTCTGGCGACACACGGCTGCTCTCTAACTGGACAGAAGCCATCAAACTATCAGGTAAAGAGGACAAAATCTTTTCCATTTTTGGTTTCAGAGCATTAGAGCTGAGATACGTAGGCACTACAGGTAGGCCACATATTTTTCTCCATTTTAACATCCGATTAAATAAAGCAACATTTCAATGACAAGCAAACACAACCACGACCTCCACTACAGTGACAAAACCCTCAGGGTGCCCACGATGATGCTAAGAGTAGCCGCGGCTCAGTGATCTGTTCTAGTCCACACGTCTGCCAGCCAGCCCTCAGTTCAGGCTTGGCTCCAGGGCTCCAGCTCCAAACTGAAAAACCAATCCCTGACTCCTTTTGATACTCACAAACGACGTCAAGAAGCTGCTGTTTGCTAGAAAATAGAAATAGCAGTGTGGGGTGAAAGAGGAAGTGGTTTTATGTGTGGATATAAATGAGGAGGAAGTGGCTTAAGCATTTCAAGCAGGGCTTACTCCCTTCTCCCACTTCCAGTCAAGTCTTTAGATTTTGAGAAAGCAGTTTAGGGACAAGCTGAGGAGTTTTTAACTAAAAAAGAAAATAACTTTCATTTATACCCATTGCCCTGTTTAATGAAAGGGTATTATTTACTACTTATTTTCTCCCCTCTGTAAGGGCTTGGGAGTGTAATGGAAAATAAATATATACCATTTTCATGTTGTTCTCTATGCACATCCATCAAGCGATAGAAAGAAGGTTTTAAGTGGCTGAGAGGAAAGCAATCCCTAAAGAGATTTTCAGGTAACTGTGTCTTAAGCAGACAAGCCCCATTCCTCTACCACCTCCTGCCTCAAAGTCCCTCCCACTCCTTAAGCAGTCTGTTTCCTAATATCGACTTGAGTCTCCACAGCTGAGCTAGCTGGGCACTTTCAGGAAATGCCCACAGTGGTTCCAAATAGCAGCAGCATTCCTCAGAGAGGATCGCCCAGCACTAGTCACCTCGGCATGCAACTGGGAATGAACAGGGACGAGAAAATGAAAACATCTCTCTTATCAAACTGGGCAGCCTGGTCCAGGCCAAACAGCGCTGGTGAACAAACTAGGACACTTGGGGCTTTTGATGAAGAACCAGTAACTAGCTTCTTTTGATTTGACCTGTTTTTCACTTTTGCTTTCACCTCTCATTTGATGGAGATGGGACATCTCTATAGCAGATTGGTGAACGTTAGGTAGCTTCAAAAGGCACTAAGCATTGCTTTCGTTCTTGGCCAGTTTTGGCTGCAACATCAAATAGCATCTGAACCTAACATTCTTGAAAGGTCCTAGTATAAATTAATAAGAAATTACTTTTCTAGACCATCTAGTCTGACCTCCCACTGAGGAGATGAAAGTCGCACACTGCCCCTCTGCCCCACCGCCCTTGTCTTTCTTCACATACGTGTCGAAGGAGTTGGTTCTTGTGGGCCCAGGACCATTCTTGATTTCTTTTGTTGCTCCATACACTTCTCCTTGCTGTACAAGCAGAAAAGAGAGGGAGTTAATACACTACTTATGTGAGACGATTCTTCATAAAAAGAGAAAAAACAAAGGTCAGGGATTTTGATGACACACGACCCAAGGAACTTAGCAAACATTTAGGTGTGACGTTTTCAAATCCAGGCATTCAGATGGACTAGAAACGCCCTCTTCCCTCACTCCAATACCCCTGCCAGGGTCATAAAAACCCATGTGAAGGTTCCAAGGCCACCCCCTCTCAGTGGCACCATCGCCCTGACTCCATAAACACCAAACCCCTCTCTCCTCGACAGTTCCCTCTTTCCCTAGGTTAAGGTCCTCAAAAGCTAGTGACAGCACCACATGCCTTTCCTGCCAAGGCAGAAAAGCAAAATGCTAGAACTTGCTGAACTTGGACGGCATGCTTCTCCTTGTTTCTCTTCTCTCTTCTTCCTCTTCCTCCTTTTCATTTGTTGTGGTAACATATATACAATACAAAATTTCCCATTTTAACCATTTCCAGGTGTAAAATTCAGTGATATTAGTTACATTCACAATATTGTGCTACCATCACTACCATCCATTACCCAAACTTTTCCATCACCCTAAACAGAATGTCTGTACTCATTAAGCAGTAACTTTCCATTCCCCATTCCTGCCCCATCCTCTGGTAACCTGTACTCTGCTTTCTGTCTCTATGAATTTTCTTATTCTAGATATTTTAAATAAGTGGACTCATACAATATTTGTCCTTTTATATTTGGTTTATTTCACTCAACATGGTATCTTCAAGGTTCGTCGTGTTATAGAACTTCATTCCTTTTTTTTGTTGTTGAATAATCTAAACAATAGTTCATTGTATATACATAGCATGTTTTGTTTATCCATTCATCTGTTCATGGGCACTTGGGCTGCTTCTACCTTTCGGCTATCGGGAATAATGCTGCTATGCATATTGACGTAAAGGTATCAGTTTGAAGCCCTGCTTTCGATCCTTCTGGGTGTCTACCTAGGAGTCCGATTGCTGGGTTATATGGTAACTGTGTATTTAACTTCCTGAGGAACTGCCAAGCTGTTTCCCACATAGGTTGCTCCATTTTACATTCCCAGCAGCAAGGCACGAGGCTTCCAATTTCTCCACATTCTCACCAAACCTTATTTTCCATTTAAAACAATAATAGCTATCCTAGTGGGTATGCAGTGGTATCTCATTGTGGTTTTAGTTTGCATTTCCCTTATGACTCATGATGCTGAGCAACTTTTCAGGTGCTTATTGGCCATTTGTATATCTTCTTTGGAGAGATGTCCATTCGAGTCCTTCCCCATTGTTAATTGGGTTGTCTTTTTGTTCTTGATGTCATGGCTCTTAACAGCCAATTCAAACCCTATTAATCTTCAGTACAGCAAATGGATCAGAAAGTAGACAAAGTCACATACTAACATTTCAGACACAACCAGTAGTTTTGCTGTTTTTTTTCTGCAAGTTGCTCCCCTCACCATCTACAAAGTTCATTCCTTTTTTTTCCAGAGACACAATTCATCTCTTTTCCTACAGAAGGTATATACTTTGGCAAAGCTAAAATAAGTCTGTAATAAGGATTTTTATCCTCATGTTTTTCTCCCTCACTATCCAATTATTTTTTAGTGGCAATGAAGGAGGGGCAACATGGTTTCTCTACTGTTGGCTCTCTAAGAGCACTGCTTGTACACCCATAGTCAAAGAGGTGCTTCACAAGCCCTTAGGAATGGCCAGCACATGCCAGCTCTCTCATCTCACTTCCCATGGGCTGCACACAAGTGCTTCTCACTCAGCTCTCCCAGGTGCTACTGAGCAGCTGTAGTGGGAAGGGCTCCTCACACCAGACAGAGCAGCTTGGATGTTTCTTTTTCCCATTTCTTATTTTTAATACACTGTAGCTCCTCATAACACTTGAAAAGATGGTTCTATTGTTAAAAAGTGTTTACAAGCCGTTAGTTTATTGCATCTGATCACAATTCTGTTCACCTCAGCTGCTGAACACAGCCCTGATACCTGGTCTGGAAAATGAACCAAAGAAAGTTTGTGTTTGTTTCTTTTAGGTCAGTCACAAAAATGTCCAAGTTGCCAGAACATATTGAAAAAATAAAGACTATCCCTTTTGATATAAAAGGTAATAAATAGCTTCCCATTTCAGCTATGACAATATTTCTTTAGCATCATGTTATGCTTTAAAAAAATGAGTCAATTTATCTTGCGACACTATAATCTCCTCACTGTTTGGCTTTCCTGTGTTAAAAAGAAACAGCAGTATTTCCCCTCTGCTGCCACATGTCCAGGTTTGGCTTTGTAATTTGATTTTGTTCTTGAACTTACCGCAAACCTGATTTCAACAAAGGAGTCTTCTCCGCCTGAGCCGAGCTTGAGTTGTAACTCAGACACAATGCCCAGCAGGTCTGCCTTTTCGGCCTGAAGACGAGCCACCTGTGCCTTCAGCTGATCTACCACCTGTTCTGGTTCTGCCCTGGGAACCTTGGAGTCACCAGTGAGGTCCTGAAGAGGACAAGGAAACCGGAGCAGATCAACACATCAAGCAGAGGACTAGGCCATCAACCTTGACTATCCCCCACACCCACCTGACAAGGCAGTTTCTCAACATCTTTGTCCTCTAGGTTTTAAAATAGAAAATTCTAGGTTTGACTAGGCAATTTATTTGTATATAATATTTAAATGGAAATTTTTACATTATTTTATTGTATTCAAATAACAGAAGTTAAAACAACCTTATGACAAGAAAGGAAGGCTTCCTCAGACACCGGAATAATCTGTTCCCATGAAATTATCAACTGGATTTGACAGAAGACTCAGAGTTGTGGTGCAAAATTCCAGAAGAACAAAAGGAGCCATAACCCAACCTCTTGCCTTTCATCTCCCAGTGAGTGCCTGCCCACCCCTGCTCGCCCTTATGTGTCATGCTTACTTAGAAGCCAGACAGGACACCAAGGACAGTACTTGGTGAAGCAATGGCAAAACACAATGAAAGGTCCCACACTCTTCCGGCTGGTTTCTACAACATTCTATACTGCTGTTTTAAGGTTGCTGAAAGTCAGTCAGTGAGAAACAAGAAAATTTGAAATTCGGAGGCCCATATCAAGGGTAAAAAATTAAATTTTAGCCTATATAAACTGATAATAAACATTGGTATTTCACTAATGTCAAGTACACGCTGTGTTTAGCTGTAAATGGCAAAGTCGTAAGAGAAGGACCCTATCTATACATGGTGTTTTTACTAGTCCATGCTCGCTAATCCCTGAAAGAGTCACCCTTAGAAGATTCATTTAACACCTCTAGGCATCAGTGTTCTTAGTTTAGAAAGAACTCATGTGGTCTCTATGGTTTCTTCCTGCTATGAGCTTAGGCTTCTCTGACTCCTTTCTCAGGAAAACTTCACAGCTCTTATGTGTGTGCTACCGTGCTTTAGTTCCCTTTCCAAAGCAGAAATATATACACTGAAAGTTTTAGAAAACTGTAATACATTAGAAAATTGAAAAGCACACATACATATACAAGACCATTCTAATAATACAGTGCATTCTAACAAACATATTAAGACCACATTTTAAAGAAAAATCTTAATGACCCCCGGGAATTTACAGTATAATTAAATACCAACTACAGAGTCTCCAAACTAGTGATTTAAAGAACTGTGAGCTGAGTTTTCTCTTTTCCCATTCCTTGCTCTCCCTCTCAGAGAGATTTCCTAAGGAATGGTAAAGAGGTCCAAAGGCTTGTAATAGAACCAAAAATATATCAGGAAAGGCATGTGGGTGGACTACAAACCAAAGAGTTCATGAAATATTAAAAAATGGTGCCACCAGGTGTTAGCTGGCAACATGGAGGCGCCCTTCCCTCTGTTGGGAGAATGCTGTTCCTCTATCTGGAATATTCCTTTGCCAGGAAATCATCACAGGCCTCAGAGAAGAACAACTCATGGTGAAATCAAAAGGCTAGTTCTGCAAGGAAAGGTTAGAAGCCTTGGCCGTCTCTCTTAGTAATGATTCACACAAAAGAAGCATAAATTTAAAGGAATGAACACAATACAAGGAAAGGTCCTGCTCGGCCTAGAACCAGGAAATAAGCAGGTAAAGGCAGGACTGCCTTATTAGGAATCTTCACACTTACCCTCTTGATCTATCTGGACATTTTATGGAACGGATTTTTTAGAAGGCACCTTGGGATAAGGGCAAGAAATAGTTTTAAACAAGGGCCTGAGGGCCAGGAGAGTACAGGAATGGAAAGGCCATGACTGTAGGATCTCAGCCCATCAGGGTACTTTTCTTTAATTTGGCCACGAAATGCCTTGCAAGATAACACTTTAGCACCTAAAATTCCCTTCATTTTAGCACTGAGACTCGTTCCATTCCCTTCATGGACCAGGACTCCCGGGGTGGGCTCATCCCCTTTGGTCCCCATCCCAACTCTATTATTTGTCAGTGTCTTTCATCTTTTTGGGTACTTAACTTTGACTGTCCCTAACACAGTGACCTCTCTGTCTTTTCAATTATTCGCACGATGTCTCTATCTCACTGTCCTGACAGTGTGCCTAGTTAACATGGGATCACAGATTCTCAGAAGAAGAGCCTAATGATCTCTGCCTAGCAGTTTGTGCAGTTACAAGTCAGAGTACTCTCTAGAGATCATTAAAATGCATAATTCAGTGTTATCGCCCAGCCTCAGCCTGGGGAAAAGGCTCCAAAGGGCACGCCCCACTACCTAACCTGGTGGCACACACAAAAGAGGCCCTAATGGCTTGGTGGGATTCTCTGCGACTCAGCAGCAGAAATCAGGCACAGGGAGGGCCAGCAGGAGTGAGGCCGTTGACAGCTCTCTAAGCCAGGAGGGCTTCTGTAAGAAAATCACCTCAAATGTCCATGACAGGAAGATTCAAGTAGAGCTGGAGGCCATGGGGTGGGCTGGGAGGCAAACTCTGGGGAAGAAAGGTGATGACCAAGTGTTTCAAAGAGCCATGACTGGCTTTCTCCTAAGCACCCCACCTCATTCCCGGGCCCTGCTTGTGGCTTGCTTCCGTGGATCATCTGCATTGAAAGAAGCTGCCTGGGCTCCAGCTTCTAATCTCAACTTCTTCCATTACTGTGATCTTTTAGAAAAATCTATAGACAGACTATCTGAAACAAACTGCTTCTGAAGTTTCCTTCTTGGCCACACGTGATAAGCCCTGGCAGCTAACTGTCAGCTCATATCTCCAGAGCCAAGGAAGGAAAACAATGTAAGATAATTTCTTCCACAGGAGAGATAATATTCGTAAATCCCAGGTGATCCTTTTGAGGTATTCCACCCTCTAGAATAGATGAGAAATTTACCCCAAAGAAATTGATATTCTTTGAAAGGTAAGACAAGTTGAAGCATCAGATGTGATCAATCTTATCAACAATGAAATGTTTCCAAAACAAATTTAAATTGATTAAAGCTGAATGGCTTCACTGTCTCATGAACAGGAATTCATGAGTAATATCATTGGTCTCAACTGTACTATTTTTGTAAACAACCTTTTGTGCTTTAGATTATTCCCTTTTCCATTTTAATTCTTTGTTTCCATTCTTTATCCAGCCCAGAAATTAGGGATCAAAAAGGTACAAGGTAAAGTCTCAAGAAAATCACTGGTGTCAGGGATGAACCCTCTGGAGGCAATCTAGTGCTCCGTCTTTCAAAGGGCTGCTAGTCCCGGATCCATCTAAGTGAATAATTCACAGTGAGCCTTGGAGTAAGGCAGGGATTTGGAATGTGTTCTGATTTATTCTGTCACTAACCTCTCCTTTTGACATTCACCTTGGTGTGAGCACACCTCCTAGGTTCTTTGGGTCAACAAAAATGGGTCTATTTCCCTCTTTATGTGAGGCTACCCAAAGCCTCCTATTGCAATGTGACATTGGTCAAACCATTTTTCAAAAGGAACATGTAAAGTGAATGATCTCTATTTCAGACTGAGGGGAAGGACAAGGTTAATGAGTAAAATTATGGGTAACAGATTTTTAAAAATATATCATTTTAGGGAAGCGCTCAAGCGATTGGGCTCTTGTCTACCACGTAGGAGGTCCAGGGTTCAATTCCCATGGCCTCCTGGTGAAGGCAAGCTGGCCTGTGCGTCAAGCTGGCCCACGCAGAGTGCTGGCCTACACGGAAGAGCTGGCACAGCAAGATGATGCAACAAAAAGAGACACTGAGGAGAGACAATAAGAGACGTAGCAGACCAGGGAGCTGAGGTGGCGTGAGAAATTGAGTGCCTTTCTCCCACTCCGGAAAGTTCCAGGATCGGTTCCTGGTGCCACCTAAAGAGAAGACAAGCAGACACAGAACACACAGCAAATGGAAACAGAGAGCAGACAGCAAGTGCAAAACAATGGGGGG
>PVKH010005356.1:0-22198 GCA_004027955.1 Chaetophractus vellerosus
TAAAAAATGGAAACCTGGCTTGACGGGATTAGCTGTATACGGCCCAGGCAATAAAGTGATCTATATAAAAAGTATCTGCAGAGCCCAGTAGATACCACATTGTAAAAGACAGGATTTGTTTTTCATAACATATAAACATAATACAAGACACCAAAAAGTAGCAGCATGCATGGTTGGAATTTAGTAGTAAGACTCTATTTATCAGGATAGTTTAGGTTAGTTTATGGGAGCAAATAACTTCAAAATGCAAATGTATATTGACCACTCACATAAAATCTACAGTGGGTCCAGACAAGTTTTCCATAGCATCTTTCCTCTATGCTGCAAGTCAATGATCTAGGGTTATGGAGCTACCACCTCCCTTTAGCTGCAACATTGATTAATGCAGCTGATGAAGAGAGATTGGAAGTTGTGTGTTGACAGTTAAAATGTTAGCCTGGAAGTGACAGATATCACTGGCAAAGACTCATTATATGGCCCCATCAATTAAAATTGTCTCGCTCCTAAACTGGATATTGTTAATCACTAATAATATCTAAAACAGAGGCCAAGGTCCAATATAAGTAGATGGGTAGAGATTTACCAAATTTTAGGTTATTGTATTTAATATAATCCATTTTTAGCCACAAAAATTACTCACCTGCACACAGGTATGCAAAAACTCTGTGTGCAGGTAAGTAATTTTTTTATTTTTTATTTTTTTTATTTTCTGCTTTTTGTCTCCACCCCCCGCCCCCCGCTGCAGTACGCGCTGAGTCAGCTTCATGGGTGAGCAGTGGCCTTGCCCACTCGCGGGCGGCTTGCCCCGCTTTCAGGTGGCTCTCCCTGCCCGCAGGCGGCTCCACTCTGCTCGCAGGTGGCTCTGCTCTGCCCGTGGTGGCTTTGTCCTGCCCGTGGCAGCTTTTGCCCTGCCCACGGCAGCTCTGCCCTGCCCACGATGGCTTTTGCCTACTCAAGCAGTCTGCCCGCCCAGAGAAGCCCCGGGGACTGAACACAGGGCCTCCCATGTGGTAAACCGGCGCCCTATCCACTGGGCTATACAGCCGGCCCTAAGTAACTTTTATTTATTAAATCTCAGATGTAATTATAAACCTCACATACATGATTCCTAATTGGAGGAAATTTTGCCACCCAGGGAACATTTGGCAATGTCTGGAAACATTTCGGTTGTTACAGTCAGGGAAGGTGCTCCTGGCACCTAGTGGGTAGAAGCCAGGAATGTTGGTAAACATCATATGATGCTCAAAAAAGCTCATCTGGCCCCAAATGTCAGTAGAGTTGAGATTAAGAAAACCTTTTATAGAACAATGAAACCTTAAACTGAAGGCATAGCTGTGGCACAAGTTTAAAAATAATACCCTTTGAGAATGGAGTGCCATCCTGCAGGGTACAGGAGATATCCTAGATCAATGACTATTATGCTGTTTCTCCAATTAGTACAATGCATGAGATAAGTAACTAAAGGATAGAAGTAGGAGTGTCTATACTTTGCATGGTTCCCAGTGGCCTACTCAGAAATGGATGGTACTTCTTGTTTCCACAACTCTAACCTCTGTGGGTCTATTAGTCCTGGTTATCAGAAAGTAATCATTTTGTTTTTTCACCAGATGACATACCAAGAGTCCCATTAAACTATAAGCTATGGCTTCCTTGTGACCTTAGACTCCTTGTACCTAAAAGAAAGAAAATTATCACTCTGGTAAAGGTAATTGACCTGATCCTGAGGAATAGTTAGAGCTGCTGTTATACAAAGGAGAAAGGAATAAGTAGGTTTGGCACCAAGGTGATCCACAGGGACATTTCTTGGTACTCCATTGTCCATTTGTTAGAGTAATTGATAAGTGCAATAGGCATTGACTTGAAAAGGGCATGGTGACCAAAGGCTCAGACTCTGCTGGGTGTCAACTCCCAGAGAAGTCACTGGGACCAGCAGAAATTCACTCAGGATGACAGGAATCCAGAATAGATAGTATATCAGTGAGTATTCTCTAGAGAAACAAAGCCAACAGGATATATTTATATGAGATTTATTTTAAAGGAATTTGTTCACATGATTGTGGAGAGTGACACATACAAAAGTTGTAGAGCAGATTGGCAGGCTAGAAGATCAGACAGCAATTTATGCTGCATTCTTGGAACAGAATTTCTTCTTCTCCCAGAAACCTCAATTTTTGTTCTTAAGGTTTTCAACTAATTGGATGAGACCTACCCACATTATCAAAGGCAATCTCCTTTACTCAAAGTCTACTGGTTGTAAATGTTAACCATGTGTCTAAAATACCTAAACGGGGCCGGCTGTATAGCCCAGTGGATAGGGCACCGATACATCACATGGGAGGCCGCGGGTTCGGTTCCCGGGGACCTCTTGGAGAGGGCAGACCACCTGAGAAGGCAAAAGCCTCCGTGGGCGGGGCAGAGCCGCCATGGGCAGGGCAAAAAGTCGCCACGGGCAGGGCAAAGCCACCATGGGCAAAGCTGCCACGGGCAGGGCGAGCTGCCTGTGAACAGAGCTTATGGCTTTTGGTCGGCCTCTTGTTAGCCGCAACTGGTGATGCCACCTAAAGCAGATTCAATGTTAAACACTGCTACTGATTTTTTTTTTCAAAAATTCCCTGTGGGTTGCTGTCTTAGAGGTAACTCTAAGACAGGGCAAAAGAAGGTAACTCCTGAGAATCCAACTTTTTAGTGAGCTTCCAGAGAGTTCACAGAGTGAAAACTCTGTGGGAATGGGACTTTTGGAGAGTTCATTTTTCTCCCTCCAGTGGTTGCTATATTACTAATTATCTTAGCTACTGTAGTTATGAGGTTGTTGGTTTTTAAGGCTATTGTGAAGCTGAGCAGGTGATGTGATCAGGGCAAGTTAAAAAGCCCTGTTCTTAGCAAGATTTAGTTGTTTTTCTTGAGTAAAAATACTCCTCCGGTGCTTTGCAATATTTTAGTTAACTTTGAAAGCTCTAAAAATGTTGATTTTAACAGCTTTTGCTGATGTTCTTGTTGTATTTATAAAGAAGCAGATTTTTGGAGTGCCTTAACTTGCCATTCGGGAATTGAGGTTTCAACAAATAGAATATTACGTGACAGAAATCAGATACACTCACGAATGCATATTCTGTGAATTTATTTATTTAAATAACTAGTTATGGTATTTGAAGTCAGGATTAATGAGCAACCCTTTAGGCGAAGTGAATGCAGAAAGCATAAAAGAGGCTTCTCTGGTGCTTGTTATAGTCTGTTGATCTGGATGCTGGCTACTCAGCTATGTTCAATTATAATATATATATATATATATGTGGTTTGGGCAATTTTCTGTATATATGTTATTTTTTTGGTAAAAATTAAATGTAATCAAGAGATTATGAAGTGATTTTATGTCCAAGTGGGATACAGGGGCAAAGGATAGAAAAGAGTCTTGTAGGTAGCTTTGGTGATATTTGAGACTACTTTAGCACTTAGCTATGAGGGGGTTCATGCATATGATTTTAATTACGTTTCAAAACTTATATGTATATGACAAAATAGTCTTTGCTGTGTATCAAGTATTACATAATGAAATTTATTTAAAATAATGTCAGCCTTGTCCAATATCCTTTAAAAACCTTTAATGTTTAGTGATTTCATAGCTTTCCATCGTTTATTTGGATGTTTAGAGGGCTTTCAATATTTCATTATTTTATTGTTGCAATGAGCACACCTATAAATACATCTTTGTATATACACCTGATGATTTCCTTAGGATATATTCCAAAAGTGAAATTAAAGGGTCAAAGTGCATGAATATTTTTAATACTCTTAGTACATATAACCAGATTGTCCTCTGGAAACATTTTATAAATTTACTGTACATACTTCTCAGAAATACATGAGAGATCTCATGTATTTCTATCCAACACTGGGATGAGAATATACACACACACACAAATAATACTTATATATTAATATTTATATTTTATATATAATTAATTGAAAATTTGTAAATAATTTAAAGGCAATCATGCTGTCTCATTTTATTGTGCATTTTTTTGAGTAACAGTTTTGCTGAATATTTTCCTATGCATATTTGTTTTATTTTTTCTATTGTGAGTGATTTTTAAAATTTCTGTACTTTGTTATTTTTATTTATATTTTAAGTGTTCCTATTATAAGATAACTGAACATTTTCAATACTGGCTTCTAAAATGTATAATCCACACTTGATGAAGCCTGGCATTTCATTTTCTTTGATATTTCAACCTCAAATATTGCTTGACCATATTTGCTAAGGTTTCAATCACTTCCATATCACCAAACATCCTTTCATTGATGTTCAGAGTGAGTAACTGAATAGTTTTTTGCTTGACTTCCTTTATTTTCTTAAAATAGTGTTTTCAACCTCAATACCATAAAGCTAATGGGGTCCTCAGAAAGTTCCATGGGCTATGACCTCTTTTGGGTACTTAAAATTGCCTTTGAAGATGCCAGGGGATAGAAACAGAACCTTGTGTGTTCCCAGCAATCTTCTGCCTCCCCAACAGTGACAGTATCAGCAACCAAATCTGCCTTAGATACCTTCAGAAATAATCCCATCGAAACCTTTGTTCTTATTTCTGTCAATTGTCACAGAAGTACGGGCCCTTTAGTTCCTCCCTCCTCACAAAACTCTCAGCCTATATGGTTCACTAAATCCTTGAACTGACCCAATCTCACATTCCACCCCATAACTCCAAACCCAATCACTCTGTCCTCTGAACCATGTGATTAGTCAGCTGAAAAATTCCTTGTATCCTCACCCTCTTCTGTAAACATTCCCAAAACATGACCTCCCCTGGGGATGTTTCTTTCCATTCAACCCTTTCCAGTGACAGCTCTTTTTATCCACATATCTAAGGATTATATTAGATCATTGTTCTTTATTCCTCCAAAAAAAACACTTTTTTTTAAACAATTATCTCTAAAAATTCAGGCCACACTGCCTCAATTTTTGAAAGTTGTAATACATGAATCACGGTCCCTCCATCTCTTTCTCCAATAAACATCTGTCATAAATCTTGTTACTTTTAATATCCAGAGAGATGATTGCGATGGTTAAGTTCATGTGTCAACTTGGCCAGGTTTTGGTGCCCATTGTTTGGTGAAGAAAGCACTGGTCTGATTGTTACTGTGAGGACATTTCACAGAGTTAAATCATCAGTAAGTTGATTGCATCTATGGCTTAGCACATCTACAATCAGCTGAGGAGACTGCCTGAAACAATGGAAGAAGTCTCATCCAATCAGTTGAAGGCTTTAAAAGCTAAAGTGTTGATTTCAGCAGTCAGAAGAATTTCATCTCTACTTTAGCCAGCCAACTTCTCCTGTGGAGTTTATTAAAGACCTTCATCAGAGTTTCTGGCCTGCAGATTGCCCTGTGGAATTTGGACTTGTGGATCCCCACAGTCATGTGATACAATTCTTATAAAAATCTCATATTTACAGCTATCTCCTGTCAGCTCTGTTTCGCTTGAGAACCCTGATTAAAACGATGATCTTTCCAATACCATTGCTTCTTGATTCATTGACCTCCTCTCATACAATGGCCTTTCCTTCAACCCATCCCCATCATTCCCTTAGACATATACTGGTACAATCATTATGGTATATTGAGTTATTTTCCCAAATTAAAAAAAAATCAAACAGGTTCTTAATCATAACCCCATTTCTGTGGGTATAAACCCATAGTAAATAGGACCTTTTGAAGATGTTATTTTTAGCTAAGATGTGGCCAGCTGAATCATGATGTGTGGTGGTTGAGTCTTTTGTGGACCCCAGAAAATTACGTTCTTAAGATAATCCATTCCTGTGAGTGTAAATCTATTGTAGATGGGACCTTTTGATTAGATTCGATTAGGGGGCATTCCTTTTATTTAGATCACTCCAGTAGTGCATGAACCAGGGTGGGTTTTAATCCTCTTACTGGAATCCTTTATAAATTGGAGTAATACAAAGAAAGGAGTCCATAGAGACAGAGAGAAGCCTCTAGTAGATGAAATCAATGAACCTCAGGAAAGAGAAAAACCATAAATGAAGCAGCCTGAAGCTGAAAGAAACAAAGCCTGGAGGAGCAGGGAGATACAAGTGGACACAACCATTTGCCTGATTGCTCACAGCTGCAGCTCAGGGAGAACACATCTGATGATGCTTTGATCTGGACACTTTCATGACCTCAAAACTGTAAGTTTTTTAAATAATAAATCTAAATCCCCATTGTAAAGGCCAATCCATTTCTGGTATAGTGCTGGGAAACCTTAAGCAAACGAAAACAGGATGTGTCTCAATCTTATTAATGGAATCCTTATGAAGAGAAAGTCGCAAGAAGGAGCTGGAAGCCATAAGTCAGCTAGAAACCAGAGGAGGAAGCAGAGGACATCACCAAGTAATGGGAAAGCCAAGGAACCCTAAGAATTTCAGCCCACCAGATGCTACTGACCCCAGAATAAACAGGCTTTCTAGCCTTCAAATTTTGAGAAATAAACTCCTATTGCTTAAGCCAACCAATTATGTAGCATTTGTCATAGCAGCAGGGAAACTAAGATAATTACTTAGCACATGCTCGTTATCTAAATTTCAAGCAATGCCTTCTCGACTACTACCTCCCATCTTTTCACTTCACTCTTTTTGGCAGCTTTCCACCCTACTTTTATGTCCCTCTCTTGTTCAGGTAACAGTCCAGTCATACCACCATAATCATACCCTTGCATTCACCTTCAATTTTTATATCCCCTTCCCTCCACTGACCATGTCTGGAAAAACCTCAGTCTTAGTTATATCCAACTCTTCACTCACTCTGTGCCAGCTTCTGAGCAGCTAAAGTCAGCTAGAGAAGAATATACAATCAATCTGACTAGTCTCGCTTTAAATTCATGACTACTAATATCAAATGTGCCCATTGGGCCACCCAGAAATTCCACAATATTTTCCTAGGCCATCACTTTTTCACTCTCCTGGCCTATGGTTTTACACTTTTCCTTCGGTCTTCAAGCTGCTAATGTCTTATAATGAACTTATTCATAATTATGACTCCTTAAAATTTTTTTCAAAGAGAATATAGAAACAATCAGAAAATAAAATTTCTACTCCAACCTGCATCTGAACCCCTCCATACATGCTGCCTTCTTTCCCATATAATGAATTAAATGTCATGATCCTATTCAACAATTTCATCCACTTACACAGTGGATACTATTTTCTCTTCCCTACAAGGGCATTCTCCTGAATTTGTGCACTTCCTCTCCTGCATCATCTATTTTTGCTTATCTACTCAATAATTCTTAAAACATGTTTATGCTAAAACCTTTCCCATATATATAAAATATTTATAAATTTATTAAAAAATATTTTTTATTAGAGAAATAGTTGGGAGTTTACAAAACAATCATTCATAACATACCAGATTCCAATATATCATCCCACCACCAACACCTTGTATTGTTGTGGAATATTTGTGGAATAATTCATAATAAATTATGAAAGAACATCATCAAAATGTTACTGCTAACTACAGTCCATAGCTTTCATTTGGTTTATTTTTCCCATGAACCACCCTATTATTAACACCATGTATTCTTATTTTATATTTGTTATAGTTCATGAGAGAATGGTCTCATATTTGTACTATTAACTACAGCCCATCATCCACCATGTGTTATATGTTCACTGTGTTATACAGTCCCATTTGTTGTACAATCTATCCAAAGTGTACACTCAGTGGCTCTCAGTTTCATCACCAAGTTGTGCTGTCATCACCTTAGTCAATTTTAGAACTTTTTCATTACTTCGAAAGGAAAGCTCCCATACCCTCTTAAGCCCTATTTTTGACCCTTAACAATGATATAGTACATTCTTTGCCATTGATGAAAATATTACAATATTAATGTCAACTATAGTCCATAAGTTACATTAGACATATTTTCCCCATGTATCACCACATTCTTAACACCTTGTAATAGTAACATACTGTTGTTCTAATTCTTAGAAGAACATTTCTATTTGTTCTTATATTTGTAACAATAATGCTCATCCACCACTGAGCTCACTGTTATAAAATCCCTAGATTACCCTTTAGTTTTATTTCAATTGACATCTCTGTCCCTAAACTACCACTTTCAGCCACAATCACATTTAAAAATCAGCAGTGTTAGTTATACTCACTATAATGTGTTACCATCATTCTATCCATTTCCAACAGTTACAATCAACATTATTAAAAATCCTAAGTGCATTAAGCATCAGTTTTCCCTTCTCAGCCCTCATTCTATAACCTAGTAACCTATACTCTAGAGTTTAACTCCATGAGTTTACTTATGTTTAGTTCACATTAGTGAGACCATACATTTTCCTTTTGTGTCTGGCTTATTTCAGTCAACATGATGTTTTCAAGATTCATCCATTTTTGTTATATGAACCCCAAATTAATTCTTCTTACAACTGAAAAATATTCTACCATAAAAGTATACCATAATTTGTTTATCCATTCATTGGTTGATGGATACTTGTATTGTTTCCATCTTTTAGCAATTGTAAATAATGCCACTATGAATATCAGTATGCAAATGTCTGTTCATTTCCCTGTGTTCTATTCTTCTGAATATATTCCCAATAGAGGGATTGCTGGATCATATAGCAATTCTATATTTAGCTTCCTGAGGACCGCTGAAACCGTCTTCCACAGAGGCTGCACCATTCTACATTCCCACCAAAAGGGAAGGAGTGTTCTTATTTCTCTACATCATTCTAGCACATGTATTTTTTGTTTGTTTTTTAAAATGACTTTTCTATAAGGTGTGAAATGATAACTCATTATAGCTTTTATGTGCATTTCCCTAACACCTAGTGATGTTGAACATCTTATCATGTGCTTTTTGGCCATTTGTATTTCCTCTCTGGGAAAAAATGTGTTTTCAAGTCTTTGGCCCATTTTTAAAAATTGAGATGCTTGTCTTTTTATTGTTGAGTTGTATGATCTCCTTATATTACATGGAAACCAAACCCTAACTGGATAAGTGATTTCCAAGTATTTTATCCCATTACAGAGGCTGCCTTTTCACCTTCTTGCATCTTCCTGACAAAGTCATTTGAAGCACAATGAATTTAGTTTTTAGGACGTCCCATTTATCTATTTTTCCTTTCATTGCTCATGCTTTGGGTGTAAGGCTGATGAAACCACCACTGGCCACAAGATGTTGAAGATGTTTCCCTACATTTTATTTTGGGATCTTATGGTTTTAGATTTTATATTTAGGTCTTTGATCCATTTGGGGTTAATTTTTGTATAAGGTGTGAGATAGCAGTCCTCTTTCTTTCTTTTAGATATGGATATCCAATTCTCCCAGCACCATTGGTTGAATAGACTGTTCTGACCCAGCTGGGTGGGTTTGACAGCCTTGTCAAAAATCACTTGACCATAGATATGAGTGCCTATTTCTGAATTCTCAGGGTGATTCCATTGGTCAATATGTCTATCTTTATGCCAGTACGATGCTATTTCTACCACTATAGCTAAATAATATTCTTTAAAGTCAGGAGGTGTGAGTCTTCCAATTTTGTCCTTTTAAAAGATATGTTTGGCTCTTTAGAGCCCCTTACTGTTCCAAATACATTTGATAATTGGCTTTTCCATTTCTGCAAAAAAGGCTGTTGGACTTTTTATTGGCACTGCACTGACTGTAAATCAATTTGGGTAGAATTGACATTTTAATGATGTTCAGTCTTCTAATCCATGAACTCAGAATATTCCTCCATTTATTCAGGTCTTGTTTGATTTTTGTTTTTTGGTTTTTCTTTAGCAATGTTATATAGTTTTATGAATACAGGTCCTTCATGTCCTTGGTTAAGTTTATTCCCAAATATTTGGTTCTTTTTGTTATCATTGTAAATGGAATTTTTTCCTGAATTCCTCTCAGATAACTCATTAGTAGTGTATTGAAATGCTACTTATTTTTGCATATTAATCTTGTATCCTATCAGATTGCTGAATTAATTTATTAGCTCTAGCAGCTTTGTTGTGGATTTTTCAGGACTTTCTAGCTATAGGATCATGTCATCAGTGAATAGCAACGTTTTACTTCTTCCTTTCCTAATTGGGTGACTTTTATTTCTTTTTCTTGCCTAATTGCTCTGGCTAGAACTTCTAGCACAATATTGAATAACACAGTGACAGTGGGCATCCTTGTCTTGTTCCCAATCTCAGCGGGAAAGCTTTCAGCCTTTCAAAATTGAGTACATTAGCTGTGGATTTTTCATATTTGTACTTTATCATGGTGAGAAACTTTCCTTCTATTCCTATCTTTTAAAGAGTTTTCATCAAGAAAGGATGCTGGATTTTGTCAGTTGCCTTTTCCTTGTCAATTGAAATGATCATGTGATTTTCTTCTACAATTTAGTTATTTAACATGTTATATTGACTTATTTTCTTGTGTTGAACCACCCTTGTATACTGGAGATAAAATTCACTTGATTATGATGTATAATTCTTTTAATGTGATTTTGGATTCAATTAGCAAGTATTGTACTGAGGATTTTTGCATCTATATTCATTAGAGAAATTGGTCTGTAATTCTCTTTTTTTTGCAGAATCTTTATCTGGCTTTGGTATTAGGGTGATGTTGGTTTCATAGAATGTGTTTGGCAGCATTCCCTTCTGTTCAATTTTTTGGAGGCACTTGAGCAAGATTGGTATTAGATCATCTTTGAATGATTGAGGGGCTGGCTGTAGCCCAGTGGGTAGGGCACTGGTTTGCCACATGGGAGGCCCTGGTTTCAGTTCCTGGGGCCTCTTTGAGTGGGCAGACAGCCTTGGAAAGGCAAGCCACCGTGGGCAGGGCAAGGCCACCGTGGGCAGGGCAAAAGCCACCACGGGCAGGGTGGGCCACCCATGAGCAGGCAAGGCCATGCGCGGTGGGCTAACTCAGCTAGGTCGCCACAGCGGGGGGAGGCAAGCAGACATGGAAGAATGCAAAAGTGAACAAAACAGGAACAAGCAGAAAGGGGGGGAGGGGTATGTAACAAAAAAAAAAAATGAATGATTGGTACAATTTACCTGTGAAGCCATCTGGCCCAGGACTTTTCAATTTGGGGAAGTTTTTAATGACTATTGCAATCTCTTTACTTGTGATTGGTTTTTTGAGATCTTCTATTTATTCCAGGGTCAGTGTAGGCTGTTCATGTGTTTCTAGGAATTTGTCCATTTTGTCTACATTATCTAGTTTGTAGAGTGCAGTTGTTCATAGTCTACTCTTATGGTCTTTTTTATTTCTATAGGGTCAGAAGTAACGTCCCTCTCTCATTTCTTATTTTATTTATTTTCATCTTCTCTCTTTTTTGTCAATGTAGCTAACGTTTTGTCAATTTTGCTGATGTTCTAGAAGAACCAACTTTTGGTTTTGTTGAGTCTCTCTATTGTTTATTTTGTTCTCAATTTCATTTCTTTCTGCTCTATTCTTTGTTATTTCTTTCCTTGTGTTTACTTCAGGATGATATTTTTGGTCTTCTTCTAATTCTTCCAGGTGTGCAGTTAGGTCTTTGATTTTATCTCTTTCTTCATTTTTAATGCAGGCATGGAGGACTATAAATTTCCCTCTCAGCACATCCTGTGCTACTTCCCACAGATTTTGATATGTTATGTTCTCATTTTCATTTGTCTTGAAATATTTAATGACTTCTCTTGCAATTTCTTCTCTAACCCACTTTGGTCCTACAATGTACTCCAAGTACAACCCCTTTATTTCTTTACTATCTTCCACCTACATAAAAGCAAAATTTATTTAAAATATTCTATTTACTCTATTTACTATCTCCTTTCCATGTTCTTCTCCTCCCATTCTGTGATGCACAACCCCTATTTATGGATGTGCCTTTTTAAAAAAGATTTATTTACTTACTTTATTTTTCTTTCATTATCCCTCCTTCTCCCCTAGATTGTTCTCTCATCTGTCTGTTCATTGTTTGCTCACCTTCTCCAGGGGGTTCTGGGTACCAAACCCGGGACCTCACATGAGAGGGGAGTGCCCAAGTACCTGAGCCACTTCTGCTCCCCACAGGCTACAGCGTCTGCTGGTTTGTGGCATCTGCTCGCTGCAGCGGTAGCAGCATCTAGTTTGTTGTGGCAGGGGTGGCATCTACTCTTCTTCTTTTTAGGAGACACCGGGACCCGAATGCAGGACCTCCCATGTTTGGTAGGCAGTCACCCAACTGCTTGAGCCACATCCACATCCCTGAATGTACCTTTAAATATTGTTGCTTCCTTCTCAGTTTTCATGCCTAAAAGCTAAGATGCAACTTGATTGAACAGATTATAAATATATTTGTAACTCCCTATAATGTGTTACCATCAACTATACATTTTTCCTCTTTCTTTGCATGGCTTATATTTTTTTGTTGAAAACTGGACACTTTAGAAAATATATTGCAGCAAAATTGCATACCAGTCATTCCCCACTCCAGGACTTTTTATTATTTGGTTATTTATTTAGCACTTAGCTGGATTATTTTAATGAAAGCTATCCCACCCCACCCCTCACTCACAATGTTAAGTCTTTGATGTTGCTTTGATGTTTCCACAATCAACCTGGAATGACAATGGTATATAAAGCCTCTCTTTGTATTTTTCCATGACCACAGCCGGCTGCTAAGCTCAAATAATTGCTAGCTAACTGCTCTATTGCTTTCAACAATGTGGTGGGGTATAAATTATCCCACAAATTGATTCAATCATAATCCGTCTCCTTAAAAAGAATGTTCCAAAGGGCAGTGTGTGAGATTTGTTACTTCCCCAGGGGGCCATCTCCCAGTTGATGTTTTCCTTGGTTCTCTCCAACAAACTAGAAGGCCTACAGAATTACATATGTCTTCAATGAATCTTGCAATCTAATTCCAAATATCTTTCACCAAAACCTCAACTTCTTTTAAGATCTCTGAATCTATTCCCAAAAGAACTATTTTCATTTGCAAAAGTGTGGGGAGAAGTTCAAGCCCAAAGGTGCTCTTAGGAACAGTTGGCCTTGGGAACTAACCCTTCAAAGGAGCTAGATTATGATTGGATACATCTGTGGGGCAATTTTTATCCAAGGACATTGTTGAAAACAATGACGCAATCAATAGATACTGTGATCAAGAAATATAGATCAATATAAAAGAATTAAGAGTCCAAAAATATATCCTTATATTTATGATCAATTAAGTTTTGACAAGGGTGCCAAGACAATTAAATGGGGAAAAATAGTCTTAAAAAAATAATACTGAGACAAAGGATGTCCACATAAAAATAATGACTATGAATCCCACCTCACACAAAATTTAACTCATGACAGATCTTCTTGTAGATCTGTTACCTAAATGTAAGAGATAAATCTATAAAACTATTATAAACAAACATAAAATGAAAATGATGTGACTTTGAGTTAGGCAATGGTTTCTTAGATATGACACCAAACCACAAGTGACATAAGGACACATAACTCAATAACAAAAACATAAATAATCCAATTTATAAAAAGAAAGAAATATCAGAGTAGACATTGCTTGAAAGAAGATACACCAATGAACATATTAAAGATGCTTAATATCATTAGGCAGTAGGGAAATGTAAATAGAAAACACATTAAGATACCACTTAATACTTACCAGGATGGCTATAATCAAGAAGATAGACAAAACAAGTATTAGCAAGGATGTGGAGAAACTGGAAGCCTCAAACATTCCTGATTGGAATGTACAATGTTGCATCTGCTTTGGAAATGATTTTGGAAGTTCCTCAAAATGTTAAATACTGATTTACCTATGACTCAGCAGTTTCACTCCTAAACATAAGCCTGAGAGAAATGGAAAGAGACATCCACCCAAAACTTGAGCACGAATGTTCATAGCTGCATTATTTATAATAGTAAAAGAGTGGAAAAAATCCAAATGTCCATCATCTCATGGAAGGATAAAGAAAATGTCATAAATTTGGCAATATGATGGTATGTAGTATTGATACATGCTACATCTGATGAACCTTGAAAGCATTATGCTAAACGAGAAAAGACAGTCACAAAAGACCACATATTGTATGATGCGTTTTATATGAAATGTTTAAACTAGGCAGATCTGTAGTAATAAAAATCAGATGATTGTTTGCTTAGGGATTGGGAGGAATGATGGAAGAAAAATGGGGAGTGACTACTAATAGATATGCAAATTCTTTGGGGGGAACAAAGTTTTCTTAGTTTGAGGTGATTGTCATGCAACCCTGTGAATATACTAAGAAGCATTGAGTTGTACACTTTAAAGATTAAAAAAACTAATAGCCCTTCCAATGCCCTGTACTTCATAAAAGTACACGTATTTCACCACCATCATCATCAATTACATACATTACCACCATCATCAATTTTCCTCACCATAGCTCAAAATACTTCTCCCCCTAAATCTCAAATTTTCAGAATTATCTCCTTGAATATGCTATGCACATACTATTCCATATCTTGTCTCAAAATTTCAATTTATCTTTGTAATGATTACTAGTCTTTGACCCTCTCAATTCTTGCAATTTTCTCTTCACATCTTTAACAAGACTGTAGTTCCTGGTGGTCATATCAAATCTCTCTAGAGTTCAAAACTTTCTTTACTTTATCAATTCTTTGTATTCTCCAATTTTTAATCCAATTCTCCAAAACAAAGAAGAAATGAAATATAAAATATCTAAATGGATCTCCTTATCTTAAAAGTTACTATAATATAACTCACCTATAATCTTTCTTAGCTGAATCTCTTTTCTTACATAGAGTTGCTCTCTCATGAATGGAGCATTTGCCTCCTCACACCAAAGGTTGGCCTCATCCTGTCCTTTGTTAGAAGATTAGCCCATCTCATGTGAACTCCCTCCAATTAACTGACATCAAGTTCACTGTGTTTATCTTATATGATTGTTCTCTCTTATTCCAAAGGATCAAGTATTCTTATTAATTTTCAAGGTAAACCCTTCAAACTTTGTTCTTGATCCCACCTCATGTCAAATTCTACAGGAACTGCTTCCATAGTCTTTACATATCTTTGATTTATCACCACTGACTTATTTCACTTCATAAATATTAAGGTCTTCACTCTAAAAATAAAATTGTCCTTGATGCTACTTTCCCTCATACCGTTATATTTTCTACTAAGCTAAAAGCTTTTTTTAAAAAGTGGTTATACCCTGCTTCTAGTTCTTCACTTTCTAGTCATTCCTCAATTCATAGTAAACTTTCTTCAACCCTCAATCTTTAAAAACTACTTTTGCTCCTACATAAGTCCTGTGGCTATTTCATAGTGTTTTTCCTTTTCTGCAGTTAAACCACCTTTAATAATCCCTTTTTTTGTGGAAATTGTGTCCCTGCTTCATTGTCATATACTCTAATGGACTTTCCACTTCATAACAATTTCTTACTTTTCTTTGATGTCTCTTCTTCCCTTGCCTTTTCACATTTTGCAAACCTCCATGTGATTTCCTTTTTACAGCTCTAGGTTTTAATTACATGGATTACTCCTAGGTTTTGGTCTCCAACCGTGTCCTCCCTCTTGAACTTTAAATCTTTTCAGCTGCCTTTAGAAGATCTCCCTAAAATTGTACCTCCATATCAAACTCATCACCAACATCCCCAGACTTTCTCAATCTTTGTTCCCAATGCTAATCAATGTCATCACCATTCTCTTAGTTTTCATGCCTTGGAGATCAGGGTTATCATCCATACTTCTTTTCTTCTCTAGACTCCCACATCTAATCAGTGATCAATTTCACTGGACTCTACCTTTTTAAGACTTTGTGTTTTATTCCTTTTCTTAATTATCCAGTTCAGTAACTTTTCATCTTTCTTATAGTGTATTATAATAACTTTCAAACTGCTTCCCAATTTTTCTACCCTTAAGAATTTTGATCCACATTTTTATCAGTTATTCTAAAACCCAGATTTTTTTTTCAAGTCACTGACATAAAAATAAAATCTGACAATATGTACTTACACTATGCCAGGTATTTGTGAAACATTTCAAATACAATATCTAATTTATCTTCATGCAAACCTTTGAGGGAGATCATATTATCATCAACAGAGATATAAAAGCACTTGCCTCAATTCATACAGCATACAGTTTGTGAGTGATAGAGATGAGAGGTAGAATTTAAGCCCTTGTCTGAGGCAGAGACTAACACAGACTGCCATACAGAGTGAAAAACAAAAACAAGAAACAAAAAAAAAAAAAAAACTTCGTTGGATCTCCACTGAAATCTTAATTCCTAAACTGAACATTGATTTTATCCATAAAATGAATGCCATGTATCCCTATCAAGTTAATATTTCTCCTTGCAATCTTCGTTCTTTCTGCAACAAGAGATTATATAAATAAAATAGGTGCATAATATTTCTTTGGTATTTAGTTTCTATATTAGTAAAAATGATGTAGATCTACAGATCCATCCAAATCTAACATTATATGATCCTATATTACTTTTCTCACTCTGCACATATATTAGTTTCCTTGGACTGCTATAGCAAGCACCACAAACTTCTGTGGCTTAAGAGATCAGAAATTTATTCTCTCACAGTTCTGGAGGCTAGAAGTCCAAAAGCAAGGTATAAGCAAGGCCATACACTCTCTGAAGGCTTGCTCTGGGAGGAATCTTTCTTTGGGTATTTTCTGGTAGTGGCCACAATCTCTGGCATTCTGTAGCTTGCAGCTGCATAACTCCAGTCTCTGACATTGTCTTTACATGCCTGTTTCCCCTATATCTTTAGACTCTGTGTCCAAATACCTTCATCCTTATAAGAACATCAGTCAGATGGGATTAGGGTCCCATTCGATTCTAGCATGACCTCATCTTAACTAATTATATAAGAAAAGACTCTATTTCCACATAATGCCACATTATGAGATTCCAGGAGGACATGAATTGGGGGCCTGGGGGGTGGGATGGGGGAAATCATTCAATCCAATACAGCACATCTCAAACTAATTCCCTAGTCTTACTAAAATAGGAAACATTTCATAAAGAAGTCTGGACTTTTCCACTAATCTTTGGCTCATATTTTTTCCTCTACCCAAAAATCACATCTCCATGACTCTACTTTTCTAAATCTTTCACACAATTCTTCAAAGCCATGTCCAAACACCACTTTCTCCATAAAGCTTTCTCCAGTACCATAAGAATATAATAAACTCATCCCTCTTACCATGCTATTCGATTTGTACTTGTATTATAGCACAATGCACACTACCCTACATTTTAATTAACTTTGCACTTTCATATCCCATTCACTAGATGAAAAGTTCACTTAGTTAACCAATTATATTTTACCCTGCTTACTAACAGTAGTATTATTATGTTGCAAATATTAGCCACTCTGTAAACTTTTAATAAATGATCTGATTCCCAATTCAATAGCTTAATTCATTTTCATATTTTTAGAAAAATGGATAATTTGTGTAGCATAGTGTTTAAGAGCTCATACGGTGTGTATTTAAATCACTATACCGTTATGTACATAAACCCTCTAAGTCTCACTTTATTCATTTGTGAGAATTATTTGAATCAATTCATATAAAGAACTAGAAGAACCTGTTACACTGTAAGTACTCAAGAAATGTTAGCTATTATTATTGTATATTTTTAAAACAAAAATAAAGGTTTTAAAGAGAAGTCTAAAATGGTTTCCAACAAATGGGCTTTCATGTGCTTTATACAGGACTTCCTGGCAGGTGAAAAATAACAAAAAACTTAATTAAGGGGTGACTTTTCTGGTCAGTATAAAGGACAGAGGAGTTTTAATGCTGGCAAGAAGCAGTGTCTGGAACCTTTTCATATTCAATCATTTTCTTTAACATGAATGAGTTGAGTGCTCCATTAGTTCTGGAGAGAAGAATATAATAGAATCAGCTCTATAATAGGGGCATTAAGCCCTCTTGCATTATAGGAAATTATTGAAAAAGGCTGCCAGGCTCTGCTTTGCTTGCCATAATATGGCTATGGATGTTCAACAGTAACATCAAGCCGGATAAAAACTTTTACTTAAAATAGCTAGGATCCTAAATGGCAGGAGAGAGTAACAATGTCAGTCTTGAGAAACAATATGAATGAAAGAAAATAGACACAATCATGAGCCTTAAAGCATGTGCTTCTTAGAGATATCACTTTAAGCTGTTTTAAAATTAAGATAAAATGGTATTTTTATCTTATGTTTTGAATTTGCATTGCAATTGTATGTCACAATTGAAATTTAAGCCAGCCCTAGCAGTCTATGTAAAATAGTGACATCTTTCATTTTTTGTATGTTGACATTAGAGAGGAACAGCTCTATCATAGCAAATTAAGGAAAATTTAGGCTCATCTTTCTATTTATTACCCTTCCTAAAAATTAGGCTTATTTTCCTTCTATTACATTCCTTATTACCACCATATTTCTTAAAGGCAGTAAATTTGTGTAGCCATTACACAGTTTTCCATTTTGAGAGGGAAAATGTCTCTGAGTCAACCTTTCACCCGTTAGGGAAATTCTCAAGCCCACATTTACTTGCCTTGTTCCAATCCCTTGTTATTAATGATATTCCATGCAGGACTTATGCCATAGAGTAAATAATAAGGCAAATAAATGTCCAGAGGCAGAGATGCCTCTATGAAATAGTGTCAGAAACTTTCAGAGAAGGACAATGAGGCAAGGAACATGGATCTGGGAGACTTCTATGCCTCAAACAGAGAGAACATATAATTCATTGACAGGGCACAAAGATATATCTTAAATAAAATGCAAATTGGTGAAGCTGACCCATCAACTACCCTTTCCTTATAACATGTTCTGATTTCATTATAGTCACACTTCTCACACTTGGACTGATCATATTCACATCCACTGAAAATGAAATAGATGCTCCAGGGCAGCCCCAGACAGAATTATTCCCCCAGTTCGATTTCCCTTTTGCTTCTCATCCATAACTCCATTGCCACATCGGCTCTCTTCCACATCAAATATAAATGAGTTATTTCTTCTCCCTTTGGCCACAGAGTACTTTATCAGCCCAAACATTTACTTCTTCACAAAGACATTTTAAAATATAAAATTAAAAAGTGAAGATAAAATTATTCAATATCACCACAAATGCATATCTTCCCAATAGTTTAAATTCAACACATTTCCATTTTAACCTTCCATTTCATTTAACAGTCTAACAAAGCTTTTGATAACAGCTTCCTGTGTCCCTTTATTGTAGCTTTTAAATGAGAACCATCTAGTGCTTTTTCAGCACTGTTCTTCACTAAGCATTATAGGATCTTAATAATTCAAAAAGAGAGAACAATTTAGCAACAACAACAAAAATCTCAATTAAAGAGAGAGGTGCTTAGAGATATGATTAAACTGAGATAAGAGGGTAGGGAAATTTTATTACCACATTTTTATGGAGTCATGTTTTCCCAGACGTTCCAAGAAATCTAGGAAGTAGTATTTAACATTATGCTAAAAATATACATTTCTCTATTCTATTCCTTTTTGCCACCACCACCACCCAAATCCTTGGCTGTAGTAAAGAAATGTTCTTTTAATTATAAACAAATGAAATATAACCTGAAACACTGTCTTGGGAAGTTAGAGAAAGGTAAGAAGGAGCTATTTGAAGTTGACTCAAACCTCACTACCCAGAGTTTATCCACAAGAAGAGTGAGCAGAGTCCAGGGATGACTGTAGTCCAGTTGCTTTCTCTTCAGTCTCCCAATTCTCTTAACTTAATTGTTAGTGGTTTTATTTTTCCTCAGACCCTAAGGTTTTGAAACATAGCTTATAGGGAAATTCCTTTTGTTCTTTGAGTTATATTGTTTTATCTATCACTGAAGACCAGGGACATTGTATGTTCTAACAACTTAAATGGGGGAAGGGCAATAACAATGGAAATAACTAGAAGAAAATAAATATTTTAAAATGAGATTTTACTAAAAGCTAAAAAATAGCAAAATCCCTGTAATCATGTAAAGTATCTTGAAGTTAGATTATCTTTCATACAAGGGATAGTTTACTCTTTAGCTTGCGTCTACTAAAGGAATGTCTCCTGGTCCAGTTCCTTTAACAGACACTGTCTATAGCACCTATCACCTACATTCAACCACTTCAACACTATACATGTTATGAGCACTAAACGCAAGAAGGCAATGTCCAGGGAGTTAAAGAAGTGTCACTTTGCCAAGGCCTGCTTTCTTAATCCTGTAACCTTTCTGAACTGTGAATAAGCACCAGGCCATAAATTCCATGAGGTTATAGACTCTGTCTTTCTTGTTCAATATTGACTGCCCACACCTAAAACAGAGCTTGGTCCAGTAGCTTCTCAACAAACATTTGCTGGATAAATAAATCTTAGAAGACTTTCCCAGCCATATTTACATACATGAATATATATTTTTGTAGTCCCTGCTGTAAACCATTATTCATAAGTCTGAGGGTCTCTGAGGTACCAGGTAAAGAAATAAGCCAACAACAAAATAAAGATAGAAAACTCTTTGAGGAATATAAGCTGATGGTTGGGAGGGGAACAGAGACAAAGCTTCTGCTAGTGGCCTAGTGGAATGGCTCCCTCAATTAAGGCACAGAAATCTATAGATTCCCTCAAATTTTCCCTTGAAGTATGAGGATGCCCTAATCCTGTAACAGGCCTTTTGAAGGGAAAAGCTTTTTACAGAAATCTTAATCCAGCCAAATAAACTGCAATTGCAAAAAAAAAAAAGAAAAAAAAAGGAAAAGAAAAAAGTTTAAAAAGAAGAACAAAATAAAAGCAATTGCAGAGGGAGCTTCTCATCTTCTTACTACATTTCTGAACCATAAAGGCAAATCGGGTTTTTCATGAAGGGGGTTTAACCCGCTAGCCTTTCATGACTGGCTTCTAAAGTTCTTCCATTATTCTCCCTCTCATAGTATGATCTATAAATAGAGTTAGTCTCAAAGGACAAAGTACGTTCTAGACAACTTCCTGATATTAAAGCTGCCTGGAAGCAGGGTGCTTGATCACTAGTCCCTGGCCTCAGTTCTCCTCTCTTCTAACCTTTTCTTCAAAGATTTGGCTGTCATAACTCAATGAAGTATCCCTTTAGTCACCACGTAAAATTCACTTCAGTAGACTTAAATTTTTATATTTGTTTCCTACCAAAGATTATGAGGTATTTTATTGAAAATATTTAATGAACTAATGTTACAGTGTTATAACTAGAACATCCTGCTAGCGGAGAATGAAACATTTATCCATTATTAGTTCCACGATAATGCTAATGATATAAGCCAACTTCAATAAGCTTAACTAAATATGGATCTACAGAGTAACTGCCTGGATATGGATTAAGTGCTACACACAATGATTCATTTTAACATGCAACAGTGAATGAAAAATATCATGTGATGGCATATTTACATTCATAGAAAACTGCAGCTTTCATTACAATGCTTTGCATAAAATGACACATGCAAATATGGAGCTCCACTTCTCATGACTACAGACAATCCAAAGCCATAGGATGTTAGAAAACAGACAAAAGATTAGAGCTCATCAGAGATCCCTGAATTAATTAGAGCACTTTTGAGAAGCTCAGTTACAGAATGTACTTCCTGAAAGCAGCCTACTCTCTGCTCAGCTCAAAACTCAGCAGATTTTGCTCTTTTTGCTTGGAACAGGCCTCTCATCATCCTTAAAGTGGACAACTCCTTGCATCTGTTAGATCAGCTGATACACCAATCTTCATAGGAAGACTTCCCATTCCTTACTCCCCTGACAAAACCAGTTGCTTCTCCTCTAAATTCCTAAGCATCGCTAAGTATGCCATTTTTATAGGATTTATCACAATATTGTTACTGCTTATTTATTTTTTGTGATGCCTCATTATGTCATAAACTATGCCCTTTATTTCTCTGTTTTCCTCACCTTGAACTTTGCCTGATACATAGCATATGCTCAATAAGTATATGTTAATGTCTCTTCTTCTTGCCAAATTTCTCACAGCTCAGGCCTCATCTTAAATGTGACTTTCCCCAGGGACTTTCTGTTGGGGATTGAGTCATGTACCCTGTAATGGTTTAAGTTTGATTTAATTATGAATTCCAAAAATATAGATTAGATTATGTTTGTAAGCTGGTCTGTTCATCTGGGCATGATTGAGTTGTGAGTAGGGCGTTAACTGCCATGTCAGTGAGACGTTGAGCCCTGCCCCT
>PVKH010005357.1:0-22188 GCA_004027955.1 Chaetophractus vellerosus
TTGGTGCCGGCTGGTATGCTCCCTGAAGTTCAAAGGGGGCCCAGGTAACCAAACCCACAGAAATGAAACCCGTCTCCACCCTTTGCCGGAACTCTCTTCTTCCCAGCGAACGCTCCTTCCCACTCAGTGGCTGGTGGGAGTCAGGGGGTTCATGGAAGGTTTTTACCTTGAGGATGGGGCTTAGCTGCCTGCTGCTTCCAGCCACAGGAGCAAGAAATTCATGGTTTTCCTTTAGGGCTCTTTATCTCTTTGTCCAGTTCCCTCCAGATCAGTGCCCTGAAGCCTCTTGCTCTGTGGGTTCTCAAAACAGCTCACTCAGGTAGGATTTTGCCCCTTCTCAGCCATTTTTTGTGAGAGAGGTCAGGAGTGCCCATCTAAACCCATGCCATGTGGCTGGAATTCCCCCTATCTATTTTTTTTAAAAATTTTATTATATATTCCCCCCTTTCTGCTTGTTCTTGCTGTGTTCATTTTTGCGTTCTTCTGTGTCTGCTTGTCTCCCCCCCGTTGTGGCGACCCGCCGAGTCAGCTCACCGCGTGGCGGCCTTGCCTGCTTGCGGGGGCTTGCCCTGCCCGTGGTGGCTTTGCCCTGCCCACGGCAGCTTTGCCCTGCCATGGCAGCTTGCCTTCTCAAGGCGGTCTGCCCATGTGGTAAACCAGCACCCTACCAATTGAGCTACAGCCGCCCCCCGCCCCATCTATTTTTAGAGTAGTAATTGTCAAGAAGAGCCAGCCTGGGCCAAAGACTACCATTCCAGTCCTTCTAGACTCCAAAAGTCAGACTCCTTGGCAAAACCTGCACAGAAATTGGGAGTAGCCCCATCTTGAGGCTTAGTGAGTTGGCTGCTCAGCTTTTAGGGGATGAGCTGATTGGCTTTTTTCTGCGATGTTCTATTCAGTTTATGGGACCATTTTCAGGTTAGCTATAGATGTGACTATACACACAAGCCTTCTTTTGTATCTACTGCAATTAATGCTTAGATATGCTTTTATTTTTGTGATAATGTATGCCAGTTAAATAGACTGGCTATCTTCATCAATTAAGGGCCTGGCAGGATACAGATATCACCTTGAAATGGGGGAGATTAGAGAAAGTTTAATAATGAAGGGGCGATTTACAAAAGATATGGGCTAGAAAGCATGGCGAGACACCTGGGAGAGCAAGCTTGGTGACAATACTAGTTCTAGGCCTGAAGAGGCAAGGGGAAGAAGCAGTAATGGACCTGGAGCTGTAGTTGAGGACTACTTTCTGTAGAGAAAGAAGATGCTGCTAATCTAGCTAGAAGGAAGCCAGGGAATACACACCCAATTCACTCTCCTCTGTGATCTGCCAGTTCCACCTATTGTCCAAACTCAACAAGAAACCAGAGGGCAAAGACCACACAAATCAGTTTCCCAAGGCACAGGGCAAGGGTATAGATATATATGGAGGAGCAAACAGAACATCCAGTACCTCACCCAATCATGCACTCAGATAAAAGAATGTTTCCATTCCTACTGTTCTATTTGGTGGATAGAAGTTTATATGTCATTGGGTGGGCTGACTTAATGTACCTCTCCACCAATATTATAAAATATTTTCATGTTAACAGATGTTAAGAATTTTTGTTTTCTTATTTTTTGTGGTAACATCCATTAACTTAGACCTGACATTCTGTGTAATTGTATGTACCAGAAAGATTGAGATAGGTTTGGGAAGGGTACAGAAAAAGGGAAGAGCTGGCTGAAGCATTTTATATATTGTGATATTAATACAACATTTTAAATAGAAAAAGAAATAGGAAAAAGCATGAGTCCCAGTGATTATAACCTGTGAAATCAAATGGTCATGTCTCCTGATGCTTCTGTTCATCTATTTAGGCTAATTAGCCAAAACAGAACCTTATCTCTACTTTAACTTATTACTATCTGATCATGACAGTTCATGTAAGAAGTCTTATCTAAATGGCTGCTGATTTATGATTGTGGTAGAGGGCTCATAATATTTGGATTTGTCTAAGCAATGTGAACAGAAATGTTCACATTTCTGGAAGTACACAATAAGAAACAAGATCATTTGGGCATAAAAACACAAGTCCACATCCAGTGTGATTCAGAATTATAATCTGATTTTTGTTTTAATTGCTTAATATTTCATAAGATCACTGTTAACAATTAAAACTTTTGGGGAAGAAAAATTGGTGTTATTACAAGTAATTTCTTGACTTCAAAGAAATCCATAAAATAGAACGAGTGATGTTCTAACAAAATATTGAGTACATATGTTAGAGAAATGGCAGTCCCCATCCTTGTTAAAGACGTGAACAATTAATGTATGATTTTCTCTGGAACCGTGCAGCAGAGTTAAGAGCATACTGCCTTCTTAAAGCTAACTAAAAATGTGGGGGAATTGAAAGAACATGTGGCTAGACTTATTCAATTGGCTTAGTGAGAAGGGCCTTGGTTCAGATTTAGAACATGGTGAACTATGTTCAAGATAAGTATAAAGTGTGCTCATCTTGGACTGATGGCAATATTGTCCAGATGGAAGAACTCAAAATTATTTCCAATGTCCCTGTTTGTGTTGATCAAAAGTGATTTTATTGTTTTTTTTTTCTCAAAAACATTTTGATTTTTCAGTTTCGTCACAAGAGTGACAACCAAGTGAATAATCGGCAGTCTGAAGTGCTCATCGACAGCAAGTAAGAAATACATTTTTCTTTTTTTTAGTTACTCTTAAGATTTCTAGGACTAAAAACTCTGGTCTTGACATTTGGTAGCTTTTTGTTTTAATTACATATATATTTCTTTTCCTCTTTAATCTATTAAAAATTGAAATGTATTTTATCTTCATGGCTCTTTTTAAAATATTCAGCCAATGCTTTTGCTACCCACTCAACTTCTACTTCAAATTCCTTTGGAGTTTCTTTTGTGGAACACAGACATATTATTGTCCCTTTTCATGTCTAGATATAATAATATTTAGAATCGGCAAACATGTAATATCTAGATGTTTCATGAGCATTTGATTGAATTAACTAATTTGGTAATTTCTGGAGGTTATTGCTAGGGAGACTTTTGACACATTATTGTATCAAGAAATAGTAATAAGAGTTTTGTATGCCCTTGATAGCTGGAATGTAGAGTGAATTATCTGCCATAACATCTACATTTTTCATCAGTTTTTAGTTCCTTCATCAATAAAGAAATATTTATGGGAACGGTTCTTGAGTCTAAAATGCTTTAAAACATATATACTCACACATAAACAATAGCAGAAACACCTCCAAAAAACTTAGTGGAGATATATTTCAAAGCTTCCTTCCACTGTTTTGTACTCTCTCTGTGTCCCTTTCCCCATAATGATAACACGAGGCAGGATAAATTTCTAAAGATAGACTGTGATTGTTGTTTTACTTTGGGCAACTCATTTTCCTTCTTCTGTATTCAGAGGCAAGGAAGGTGGGTGACTATGTTCAGATTCAACACATATTTATTGAGCAGTTACCATGTATAGGACCCAGTGCTCTCAGATTTTACCCTCATAAAACCCCAAGGTGTGGATAACAGTGACCCCATTTAAAGACGAAGTGATTATGGTCCAGAAAGGTTTGTGACTGGTCCAGGGTTCCATGGCAAATAAAAACACAAGTTAGAATTCTCCTACCCACTCCTGAAGCCATGTGTAAGTGTGGATTTTGTGGTCTGATCGTGTCTTCACTGTTTATTTTGTTTGAAAGGCTTTGCATGTAAATATATAAATATTATATATGTCATTTATTTCTCTATGTATAAATATAGTACACACACATGCACACATTTTTAGTGCCTGGAGCATTACTCATCTATGTTCTCAGCATTGTGCAAGCTATAATGATGAACACTGTAAACCTAAGCCAAAAAATAATTATAGATATGAAACCTTTCCTTTAAAACCTTCATTTTCAATGTAATTTTTAAGTGACTTCTTTGATTTTGTTATTCAATTTCTTTCAAACCACAACCAATCTCTTGCATCATACCAATCTGTTATAATACGTGAGGGTGCTTAAGAAATGTATGTTGTGTTAGCCTTTGATAAACTCTTTTGATCACTTTAGTTTTAAAAGTAAGGAGGGATAGCATAATTCCATGTTGTAAAAAGTAAAGACTGCTGTATGGGAGCTACACTTCTGTTTTAGTCTGCCAAAGGGCTGCCATACAAAGTACCAGAAAGGGATTGGTTTTTGTAAAGGGGATTTATTTGGGGTAAATGCTTAGAGTTCCAAGGCTGTGAAAAGTCCAAACCAAGGCACCATCAGAGGTGCTTTCTTACCTAAGTCATTTACTCTTGATCCTGGCGTGTTGCCAGATGGTGAAGCAAGATGGCTGCCAATCTCTGCTGAGGTTTCATCTTTCCCCCCTCCCGGGTCAGCCTCTCCTCTTGAACTGCTCTGTGAGCCCAGCCTCTTGAGGCTTCATGCTTAAGCGATCCTCTCTCTTACATGGCAGGATCAAATATGATGGCTTCCTTTTCCTGTGTCTGTCTGCCTCTCTCTATGTTTCCATTTATATCAGACCCAGAAAGGGGGCAGAGACTCAACCTGAGTCTTACCTCACTGGTGTAGTTCAATCAAAAGCCCTAAAGTGATCTTACCAAGTAATCTAATTAAAAGACCCCTCAACTGAATTTAATGCAATCAAAGATATCACACCCAAAGGAATAGATTAGTTTACAAACATAATCATTCTCTCTTTGGGATTCATAAAAATAATCTCAAACTACCACAACTTCTCTTCCCTAGGCTATGATATGCCATTTTCTGACTGAATATGTAAATACCAAAATGATAATTCAGTTTTCACACAGAGGATGTTTTTCTCAAGTGCTAACCACCCTTGGCCAGGATGGAGGTACTGGGCGGGTGAGGAGGCATGAGAGGGACTATGAAAGTTCCTGCAGAGGTCATTTAATCCAGTGCTCCTTCACTTGGGCTGCACATTAGAATCACTTGGGGGAGTAAAAAATATCAGTACCCAGCTATATCCCAGAGCAGTTCAATAAGGGTCTTATTTAGTTTCTAAGATGAGGACAGAGTTGAGAACCACCTAACTTAAGTCACCACTCCATTTTAGCCATCTATCTCCCTATGCCTACACCACTCTAATTTTAAAAGACATCTTTAGCAGTTTGGTATTATTTATGAATTCCAAAAATAGATATTGGATTATGTTTGTAAACTGGTCTGTTGGAGGTTTCAATTTTACTTGATTAAATTATGATTAGGGCTTTGATTGGGTCACATCAGTAGGATGTTGAGTCCCTGCCCACTTGACACAAGAGACAAGGCACAGGAGTTAGTTGGAGTTTTGAGCTGGAACCCAGGAAGTAAACATGCAGAGAAGCAGATACATGAGGAAAGAGAGAAGGCTCCATTAGACATGGCAGAGGCCCCAGGAAGAGAGACAAGCCATTCGCCTGATAGTCTACAACTGACCTTGTGGAGAGAACAGAGCAGCTGAACCCAGAGAAGAATGAGCCCCGGGAGAGAGACGAGACTTATCCCAGCCTATAGCTGATATTGGAAGAAGCAGGAACCATGGAGCCAAGAGAGGAAGAGGAAGCCTGAACCCTTGCAGACATTGGCAGCCATCTTGCTCCAACACATGGCAACAGACTTTGGTGAGGGAAGTAAGTTATGCTTTATGGCCTGATAACTGTAAGCTTCTACCCCAAATAAATACCCTTTATAAAAGCCAACAGATTTCTGGTACTTTGTATCAGCACTCCTTTGGCTGACTAATACAACAATTAGGGAAAGGAATTCCATTTATTTTTAAAATGATAAGCATATTTTTCATACTTGCAAAGGAATAATCTTATAACACATTTTATTTGCTTTTTGTAGTAGGACTTGCTTTTTAAACAAATTCAAACAGCACTTTACTAATCTATCATTTCTTTGCCATATTTTCTTTCCTTCAGAAATTCAAATTCAAATGTTTCCAGTTACTATCCTTTATTTCTTTCCCTATTGCATGCATTGTCCTCAATGCGGAATCATTTGCTGACTTTCACATATTTATGCACCTTCTAATTTCTATTGTCCTATCCCATCAAATTTTCCACTCATAGATTTTAGATGTGGTGAGGAATGGAAGGCTCCTGTGCTGCCCAATTAGGCAGCTACTAGCCACATTGGGCTACTGAGCACTAGAAATGTGGATAGTCCAAATTGAAATGCACCATAAGTATAAAATACTTAGTGAATTTTGGAGACTTAATATCGGAAAAAGAATGAAAACTGTCTCATTATTGATTTGTTTATGTTTTTTCCATTTTGAAATTATAATATTTTTTATCCATTGGGTTAAATAAAATATTACTAACTTTTCCTTGTTTTTTTCTACTTTTAAAAAATGTGGCTACTAGAAAATTTAAAGTTTTATATATGGTTGGCATTATATTTCTGTTGGACAGTGCAGTTCTATCCAGTACCTTGAGTTACTGGAAAAGAAGTAAGCAGATGAAAATGAACCATGTGCTAAGAACCTGGCCTCCTCATTCCTAGCCCAGGGTTCTCTTTTCATTCCTCCAGGCTGCCAGCTCTTTCACAGATCCTTTTCCATCTATTTCATTCAATCATTTTCTTTTGGACATTGTGCACATTTATAGGTAGAGATAGTCTTTTAATATATATATATATATTTTATTAGAGATGCTGTGAATACAAAACAATCACACATAATGTGCAGAACTCCCATACAACATCCCTCCACCAACACATTACAATATTGTGGAACATTTGTTACAGATTGTAAGAGAACATCATCAGACTATTATCACTAATTATGGTCTATAGCCTACATTTCGTTTTTTTTTCCATACCCCTTCTATTATTAACACAGTTCCTTCTTTGACATTGATGAAAGAATATTACAATATTGATCTTAACTATAGTCCATAGTTACATTAATTGTATTTTCCCATGCATCTCCATTTTCTTACAACCTTGTAATAGTGATGTACGTTTGTTCTAGTTCATAGAAGAACATTCTTGTATTTGTACTATTAACCACAATCCTCATCCACCTCCAGGTTTGCTGTTATTCAGTCCCTAGATTATTCTCTAGCTTTCTTTCAATTGATATTTACATCCATAGACTACCCCTTTCAGCCACAACACCATTTATAAACCAGCTGTGTTAGTTTACTCACTATAATGTGTTACCATCAACTCTATAGGGGTTTACTTTTGCTACTAGAGTGTTGTCTCTGCACAATTCAAGCATGGTATTCCTTGATACCATATAATTATGGGAACAAATGTACTATTTCAATGGGAACAAATTTTCTCTTTGTTTAATTGACTTTTCCGGTGTGGTGACTTCCATTGGATATTGAGATTTAAAAATTTTGTTTGATTTTTCCTTTAATATATTCCATTGTAAAAGTAATATATACTCATTAAGAGGAATTTGGAAAATAAAAAAAAGTAGAAAGAAGAAAACAATCATCTATACTTTCACTATCTGAAAGTAATTATTGTTACTATTTTCTTATATTTCTTTTTCTAATACCAAGATTTCTTATAATCATGTATGCTTTTTATTCTTCTGTTTTCACTTCACATAATATCACCATTTTCCATTTCTTTCTATACATAATTTTTTTAACTTCTTATTTTGGGGGCCGGCTAGATAGCTCAGTATATAAGAGCGCCGGTATACTAGATGGGAGGCCCCGGGTTCGGTTCCCGGGGACCTCTCTGAGCAGGCAGATGGCCTTGAGAAAGGCAAGCCGCTGTGGGCGGGGCAAAGCCACCGTGGGCAAGGCAAAAAGCAGCCACGGGCAGGGCGGAGCCCCCATGGGCATGGCAAAGTCACCCGTGAAACATGGAGCTGCTGACTGTGAAGTGCGGAAGCTGGGCAGCCCGCAAAACACAGAGCACTGCTGCCCGCAAAACATGGGGCAGAGCTGCCCGTGAAAATGGAATGGAGCCGCCCACGAACAGAGCAAGCCGCCTCCGCGGAGGGCCGACTCGGTGCATTGCCGCAAAGACGGGGAAGACAAGAAGCAGACATAGTAAAAACAAAGAAGAATGGACACACAGCAAGAGCAAGCAGAAAGGGGGGGGGATATGTAACCAAAAAAAAAAAACTTATTTTGAAATAATTTCAAAGATAGGGTGGTTGCAGAAAAAGGGACAGAAACCATGTAGAGAACTCAAACATGCCCCTACCTCTCCCGTATACCCAGATCCACCACAATTTTTAGCATTTTGTCAGCTTTGCTGTATCCCTCTCTCTGTCTCATCTATTATCAATCTATCTCATACCTATCTAATCTTTTAGTTATCTAGTTATGTTCTGAACATTTGAGAGCAAGTTGCACATATCATATTCCTTGAACACATTACACTTCCATGTGCATTTTCTACAGACAAAGATATTCACTTATGTAATCACCTTAAGTGCAGTTATCAAGTTCAAGGAATTTAATGCTGATATAAAGCTTACATTCTATTGTTTTTTATGCTCCATAATGTCCTTTAGAGTTTTTTTTCCTCCATTCTTTTTTAAATTTTATTTTATTATACATCCCCCCCTTTCTGCTTGTTCTTGCTGTGTTCATTTTTTGTTCTCTGCGTTCCTCTGTGTCTGCTTGTCTCCCCCTGCTGGGGCGACCTGCTGAGTCAGCTCACCGGCCCTGCTGCCCGCCTGCTCGTGGGGGCTCGCCCTTGCTCACGGGGTCTTGCCTTTGCCCGTGGGGGCTTGCATTTTTGCCCGCCCGCAGGGGCTTGCCTTTGCCCACAGCAGTGTGCCCCACCCATGGCAGCGTGCCCCGCACATGTTGGCTTGCCTTCTCAAGGTGGTCTGCCCATTCGAGGAGGCCCAGGGACCAAACTCGGGGCCTCCCATGTGGTAAACCAGTGCCCTACCAACTGGACTATACAGCCGTCCCCCTCGTCTCCATTCTTAATTCCATTCAGTATCATGTATTGCATTTAATTGTCATTATCTGTTTAATTTCTCTCTTTCCATTTTTTTAAATTGTGAAATGTATACAACATGAATCTTCCCATCCTAACCCTTCCCAAGCACACTATTCAGTGGGATTAATCACATGCACAATGTTGCAGTATCTTCACCACCATCCATTACTAGAACTTTCCCTTCATCCCAAACAGAAACTCTATACTCATTTTGGTTTAATCCCCCATTACCCCTTCCCCCTCCCCAGGTAGCCTGTACTCTAATTTCTGTTTCTATGAGTTTGCATAATCTCTGATATTTTCTTTGTGGTTACCAAGTGGCTTAAATTTAACATCCTAAATCTATAACAATCTTGTTTACTTTGATACCAACTTAATTTAAATAGTATACACAAACTATGTTCCTATACCTCTTCATTCCCTCATCTTTATGTGGTTATTGGCTATAAATTACATATATATACATGATTAGTCCCAAACCATTGCTTTTTCACTACATTTTATGAATTTGCCTTTTAGATCTTGTAGGAAGTAAAAAGTGGAGTTACAAATTAAAAGCACAATAGTGTTGGTATTTATATTTACCCATGCCAAGATCTTTATTTCTTCATGTGGCTTCAGTCAATTGTCTAGTGTCCTTTCCTTTCAATCTACAGAACTCACTTTAGCATTTCTTATAAGGTTGGTTTTTTTTTCTCATTTAAAAAAATTATTGAAGTATATCATGCATACATGAATTACATAAATAGTAAGTGTATAGTAAAAGCTTTGAACCTTTAAAGCAAACATGCATAACATACAGGACTCCCATACATTACCCCACCACCAACACCGTGCATTGTTGTAGAACATTTGTTACAGATGATGAAAGAGCATTGTCAAAAACATTACTAATAACTATAGTCCATATCTTACATTTGGTGTATTTTCCCCAAACCCACCCTATTATTATTTTTTTTCCAATTTTTAATCCTTTATTTTTAGGATACATTGATTACATAAATGTTACGCAAAAATTTTAGGAGTACCCATATGCCATACCTCCCACACCTACCACAACCTCCCACATATACATCCTTCATCAGTGTGGCACAACACCTGTAATAGATATACACATTTTGGGGCTATGCTATCAAGCATGGACCACAGTTCAGACTGTAGACCACCCTCTCTCCCTCACAGTTCTGCTGATACATGATGATATAAAATGGCCTATATCCTCCATTGCAACATCATCCATGACAATTCCCAAGTCCCAAAAAAAGCCCCTGTATTACAATTGCCCTTCCCTCTCCCTGCCCCCAAAGCATCCAGTGGCCCCTGGCTCCACATAATTTTATAATTTCTCCTATTGCATGACTCACAAGTCTATAACAGGACACCAACAAGTCCATTCTAGTCCATAGTTCTTCCCCCAATCCCAAGGAGTCTGGGATGGTGATGTCCCCTCCGCCTACCAAGTGAGAGGGGGCTTATATCCCATGGATGCGATGGAAGAGATTATCCTGCCTGCAGCTGCAGGCTCTCTCCATTCCCCAGGATAGCCATCGTCCATCATCATTTCCCCACTAGGTGTCCTGGGTGAGTCCATTGAGTTGTAGAGTAGGAGTTGCAGGTCCACAGAGCCTCTGGACCCAGTTGGTACACGGACAGCCCGTAGTCTCTGGTCTCTGGAAGTACACCTAAAACTCTGGCATCAAATATAGGTTTGAATAGAAGAGACCGATGGACCATGAGCAGTGAAGACATATTTCGGTCAGAGTCTGTCACTCTCAGGAGCAAGGGTTCCAAATTAGGGCCCACTGGTAAGGCATCAAACTCTGGGGCTATCTTCCCTGATATATGACCTGGATATCTCCAAAGCCCTCAGGAGACCCTCTGTTTGGGGTGATATCCATATTGGAAGCCTAGGAGGTCCTACTGGGATCTGCATAAGTGTTACCTCTGGGTTGACCTCCTGACTCACTTTGAAGTCTTTTAGCCCTATGAACTCATTTGTCTTTACCATTTCCCCCCTTTTATTTGTAGTCTTTTTCCAGTCGTACTGCCCGTTGGCATTTGTTAGTAATCCCTCGTTGCCAGGGAGGCTCATCCCCGGGATAAGGCTGGTTAATGGTAACAAAGTCCCTCAGCTTTTGTTTCCTTGGGAATGTCTCAGTTTTGAAAAACAGTCTTGCTGGATACAGGATTCTTGGGTTGAAAATATTTTACTTCCAGCACTTTAAATATGTCTTCCCACTGCCCTCTTACCTTTATGGTTTCCAATGAGAAATTAGCACTTAATCTTATTGAGGCTTCCTTGTATGTGACACGTTGCTTTTCTCTTGCAGAATTCTCTCTTTGGCATTCAGCAGTTTGGTTAAAGCATGGTGCAGTGTGGGTCTGTTTGTATTTACCTGTTTGGAGTTCATTGAGCATCTTGGATGTGTATATTCATATCTTTTGTTAAATATGGGAAGTTTTAAGCCATTATTTCTTTGAGTATTCCTTCTGTCCCTTTCTCTCTTTCTGCTCCTATCACAATGTGTATATTGGTATGCTTGATAGTATCCCACAAGTTCCTCAGGCTCTGTTCACTTTTCTTCATTCCTTCTTCTTTCTGCTCATCAGACTGGCTAATTTCAATTGCTTTATCTTCAAGTACACTTATTCTTTCTTCTGCCAGCTCCAACCTGCTGTTCAACCCCTCTAGGGAATTTTAAATTTCTGTTCCTGTGGTCTTCAGCTCTATTTTGTTCCTTTTCATAGTTTCCATCTCTCTATTGATATTCTCTTTGTGCCCATCTGTCATTTTCCTGATTTCCTTTAGTTCTTTTCTATGTTTTCCTTTAACTCTTTGAGCATATTTAGGACTATTTCTTTTAAAGTCTTTCTCTGGAATGTCCTGAGACCGATCCTCCTCATTGATGGTTTCTAATGTTTTAATCTTCTCCTTCGCCTGGACTATCACTTCACTTTTGTTTCTCTGTATGTTTTGTATTCTTTTGTTGAAATCTAGACATTCTGATATTTTAAAATGTCATTGGAATTTAGCTTCTGAGGCATCTGTTCCTTAAGCTTGTAAGCTTGTATCCAGCTAGTGTTATGATAGAGTTTTCCTTGAATGCCAGGAGTTAACAACAACAACAACAACAAAAAAAAAAAACCCAACCTAACAAAACAACAAGAACAGCAACACCTTTCCTAGGTTTTGCAGATTGATTTGTGAGAGTGCTCTCCTTCAAGACTTACCTATATAATGAGGTTGGAGAATAGCTCAGGGCCAATACCTATGGGCCTCCTTGATCCTTTCTACACATACCTCTTGTCTTTTGTATGCATGTGTGGCCCTGAGAATGTCCCCTATTTCCTAGGAAACAGTTTCCTCATGGTTCTGGGCACAGTACTGTATGTCCTACACCCAACAATGCCTTACTCCCGATAGCATGACTCTACTTCTTTCCCATAACATTCTGTAGGAGAGCTCAGTGAACCACCTTCTACATGAGGGCAAGTTCTGGAACAGGTTGTTCTATAGGCCACCACCAGACAGATTGGCTCAGACATATATGCTCCCAGTATGTACATGAGGGTTACTCTTTTCCCTCTGGAACTGGGATCAGGGACCCACACTGGGAGCATGGGTCAACTCCACCCCAAGCCCATGAGGAGATGAGAGAGGGGCTAACTAGGGTCCCACAAGCTGTTACTGCTTTTAAGTGGTCTTTTTCTTGATTCAGTGCTCTCCCTGTTCCTGCAATCCTTCAACTGTTTTCTGGAACTTTTAGAAAGATGTTTCTACCAGTTCTTTTTTTTTTTTTTTAAAGATTTATTTACTTATTTTTTATTACGTATCCCCTCCCCTTTTCTGCTTGCTCTTGCTGTGTGTCCATCCTGTGTTCCTCTCTGTCTGCTTTGTCTCCCCCCCCCCCATTGTGGCGACGCGCTGAGACTGGTCACTGCGCAGGAGGCTTTGCCCTGCTTGTGGGCGGCTTCTGCTTCCATTCACGGCTGGCTCTGCTTCAGTTCACGGGTGGCTGGCTGCGCTCCGTTCGCAGGCGACTTGCCCTGCCCTGCCCGTGGTGGCTTTGCCCTGTCTGTGGCAGCTTTTTGCCCTGCCCACAGCAGCTCCACCCGCCCATGGTGGCTTGCCCTTCTCAAGGCGGTCTGCCCGCTAGGAGAGGTCCCTGGGAACTGAACCCAGGGCCTCCCATGTGGTATACCGGCACCCTTATCCACTGGGCTATATGGCCGGCCCTCTACCAGTTCTTGCTGGTTGTTCAAAGCTTCTGTGAGGGGATGGAGGCCTGTCTTAATCAGGCCAGAGCCTTTATATACATAATTTTTAAGTTCTGTGTAATATTCCATTGCATACATGTCTCACAGTATACTTAAGTGTTACCTATTGTTTGATGTTTACTCTGATTTCAATTTTAAAATAAGATTTCTTGATCTTTCTAAATTTATAGAGACATCCTTTTCAATAGGCTTGAGCTATCATGACATATTTATAAAACTCATCTAGGATGGTTACAAGAACCCATTATTTCCTATATCAAGTAATTAGAACTTGAAGCATTATTAGTCAGTCCACCTACAACAATATTTACCAGATAATCCAGGATTTAAGTGTGAGCAGGACCAAGTAGGGAATATTGTGTGAACCCTGAGAAGTTTCAATTCCTTCAAACACCTGGATTTCCTGAATGGGTGGTTGTCAGACCACCACCACCAGTTTCCAAGTTAATATTTTCTTAAACATAGCATGGCATGAAAAGAGAACAGACCCAAAACAATCCACTTACAAAATGTATGAGGGACACATGAAAATCCCCAAACATCAATAATTTGAAACAGTTTTAATATAATTTTTTATTACAATTACTAACTATGTAGTACTTGTATGTGAAATAAATGCATCAATTCTGTTCTGCAGAGTTCCCATAGTAAATTTGGGGAGCAGTTCAGAAGCGTGTCTAGCAGATCTTAGGGCATGTTTTAGTTTGCCAAAGGTTGCCAATGCAAAGTGCCAGAAATGAGTTGGCTTTCATAATGGGAATTTTATTAGGGGAAAATCATACAGGTCTGAGGCCATGCAATGTTCAAATCAAGGCGTCAGCGGACATGCTTTCTCACCAAAGTCAGCTACTGTTGATCCTGGCGTCGTGCCACGTGGTGTGGCAAGATATCAGGTCTACTGGTCTCTGTCTACTTTCTCTTGGAGCTAAGCTGTGGGGACCAGGCATATGTTTTGTCTCTTCAGCCTTGAGCTACATTGTGGGCCCAGCCTCTTGGGGGTATCGTGCTTCAGCTTTGGCTGCCAGCAATCCTTGAGTGCTCTCTCACACATGGCAGGGCAAAAAATGGCAGGACTCCCTTTTTCTCTGTCTCTCTGTGTGTTTTCAGTTTATATAAGACTCAGCAAGAGCGCAGAGACCCATCCTGAGTCATGCCTCACTGATGTAGTCCAATCAAAAAACAATCTACTCAAGTGATCTAATCAAGGTCCCTTAACCAAATCTAATGTAATCAAGGGGCCTCACACCCACAGGAATGGATTAGCTAAAAAACATAATCTTTTTTTTTTAATTCACCAAATTCAAACTGTCATAAGGCAGATATGAAGGAACTATTTGCCATCTTCTTTGTCTTGCCAGACTAGAGGTATGTAAGCTGATGGGCAAGAGATCTATCATTTGCCATTAAATTCTTAGAAATAATTTACCTATGAGTGCTGGAATTTTTCATGTGTGGCATTGTTCTTTGCTGGATTTTATCCAGCAAAGATAAAATAAATGATTTATCTTATTAAATATGCTCCTTCTTAAGTACTTGCAACAAAAAATACCAAAGATCTTGAACTGAATACATACTTGCTGTGTCTGAGTGCTTCTTGTAAGCAAGAGAGTGGATAATGGGAGGATTCTATGATTCTGCTGCTCATGTGGGAGAATTGATGAACCCTGGATTGTGTTATCTTGTCTTCATCAGGACCTGTGGGCTTGCAACTGAAGTAGAGAATTCTGTGGTTTAACAAAAGGAAGAGGACGAACTCTCTGAACCTTTTGTCTCCAGCCCACCCAGATTATTTATATGTTAAGATGGTATCACTGGGTCTTAGGAAGCTATTTAGGGCTTATATGAAGAGAATTACATATTTGAAAGGAAAATTTGAGGAGGAAAACTTGACTGTTTTTTTAATGATCTTAATAAGACACACTTTAATGGGCTTAAATAACAAGTTCAAAAGCAAGCTATTGGGAGTCTTTTCAATACTTTTTGGACTAAGGGAAAGTGGTTTAAATTTAATTTTTAACTCACTCTGCTAACTCAGTTAAAATGTTTAAAAAATAGTTTCACCCTCAATAATTTATTTCAGTTTCTAAGTCTTGAATTGATCATTTTGGGGCAGTTTCTGCTTGTCAGCTTTTCAGATGGAAGCATCCATTTGCCAATGAGCTGGCTTCTGTATGTGAGCTGTTATAGCTCTTACAAATGGTTTTCCATTGTAATCAGTTATATTGCATGGATAGATTTTTAAATGGTGACATTTTCCCAAATGAAGTGCATCTTGAAATAACAGGAAATTATAACACTTTAGAAACTCTGTGCGTGGGTTTTTAATGGCATCTCATAATTTCTTTTTAAAGTTTATGTAACTCAGATGTCAGCTGCTCCCCTTTTCTCCTCTTAAAGCTCCTGCAAAGAATCATCTCACAGAAAAGCATTAGAGAACAAGGTAGAACTGGCTGAAGATTTTGAGGAGGAGAGAAAAGTTTATCACATGCACCCTAGAGCAAACAAAGTGAAATCCCATTTTAACCTTTTTTTCCCACAAAATTATCTCTCTCTGCTGCTTGCTTTTTAAAAAAATCTCTCCTTCCCCTACTCTGTGTTCAGAGTAGTTGGCTTCAGTCTGCTCTCCTCAGTATCTGGGTCTCTTCATACTTATCTCCTCCTTATTACTCAGAGTAGTTTTGTTCTTCCTTGGCTCTGAACTCCAACTTATCACAGCTATTCACCAAGACAACAGGCTTTTCTGTAATTGTGACCCAGTTACCTTGGATGACAATGGAAGTTATAACTACACCAAGTTATATGTAACATTTAAAACTCTCTCTCTCTGGGCCCGGCTAGATAGCTCAGTGGATAAAGAGCTCGCTGGGATACCACATGGGAGGCCCTTGGTTCGGTTCCCGGGGACCTCTCCTAGCGGGCAGACCGCCTTGAGAATGGCAAGCCGCCATGGGCAGGCCAGAGCCGCTGTGGGCAGGGCAAAGGGCTGCCACGGACAGGGCAAAAGCCGCCACGGGCAGGGCAGGTTGCCTGCAAAACGAGCGCAGCCAGCCACCCGCGAACTGAAAAGCCGGCCGTGATGGAAGCAGAAGCTGCCCACAAGCAGGGAAAGCCGCGCCTGCGCAGTGACCAAGTCTTGGCGCGTCCCCGCAACGGGGAGAAGGGGAGATATGTAATAAAATAAATAAATCTTAAAAAAAAATAAAATAAAATAAAACTCTCTCTCTCTTTTTTGAAAATAAGATTATGCATTTCTTCTCAGCTGTCATAGGCAGGAGATCCAGAATTTCTTTAGTAAACACAAACAAACAAACAAACAAACAAACCCAAACATATACCAAAAAGGCCTTGGAGATGTTAGAACATTAACTTACAAATATGAAGTCTTCTTAGGATTTTTTTTTTCAAGGAAGTAATGGGGATTGAACCCAGGACCTCAAACATGCAAGCAGGCACTCAACCACTGAGTTACAAATGTTCTGCAGTTTTCTTACAATCTTAATATCTGAAAGCCCAAAGACATAATAATAGTATAGTAGGTAAACTTGGTTTCAATCAAAGCCCTCAGGTTGTCTATACCAAACCAAACAAATGTTTTAACAGCATTGATTTACTATTCCCTCAACAATTTTCCCTCACAGCAAATTTCTACTACAGTGGCATTTTGTTATAAACCTCCCTAGATAATTACAATGCGTTGATTTTTCCCATGAATTTTAGATTGATTTATCATCTGTTTGTTGTGGGTAGGAAATTAGGAAAACTTGGAAGAATATAGAAAACACCCATGACCTCATACCCAGATTAAACCACAGTTAGCATGTATGATACATTCTCTTGCTCCCTTCTCCATCTTTTCTTTCTCCTCTTTCTTTTCCTCTCAATTCCTCTACGATATTCATTGCAAATATAATTGAGATTCTACCATATCCTGCTGTAGTGGATTGGCTGTCTACTTGGAACCTGTGAATGTGACCTTATTTGGAAAAAAGGTCTTTACAGATTAAATTAATTTAAGGATCTTGATATGATATCATTCTGGATTAGGATGGGCCCTATGTCCAGTGAAAATTGTTCTTATAAGAGAAGAAAAGGGAATAAGAGCCAGAGAGAAGGCCATGTGAAGACTGAGGTACAAATTGGAGTTATATAGCCCCAAGCCAAGGAATGTTTTGAGTCACCAGAAGCTGGAAGAAGCAAGGATCTCTCCTAGGTCGTTTGGAGGGAGCACAGCCCTGCCAACATTTGATTTTGGATTTCTGGCCTCCAGAATTGTGTGAGAAAAAATTTCTGTTGTTTTCAGCTACACAGTTTGTGGTAATTTGTTATGGCAGCCCTTGGAAACTAATAGTTTTTAGTTGTTACTTGAGATCTATGCTTGTTCATTTGTTAATTCTTTCACTCAATAGACTTTAGTGGCCACTGACTCTACATCAGTGTTATAACTTCTTCCATAGCTAGAATCACAATAAGTCTGTAGTAGAATACCAGTAAGTCCACTCTAGTCCATTGTTCATTCCCCAATCCTGAGGATTCTGGGATGGTGATGTCCACTACACTTTTAATTGAGAGAGGGTTTCAATCCTATATAGCCAATGGATGTAGGCTCTCTTGTTTCCTTGGTATGGTGGTTGTCAATCCTCACCTCCTTGCTACTTGTCCTGGGTGAGTCCAATGAACCAGAGAGTAGGTGTTGCAACTCTGTTTCTAGCATTCTTGTTAGTACACTGGTCATATATACTGTCCTATGCCAGGTGGTAGGATTTGGGAGCTTCAGTTGAAAATGGTGCGTTGAAATTGTAACTTAGGGGGAACATTGGATCACCTTTAATATTAAGCTGAATTCTTAAAAGCTAAGATATATTCCTTACCCCATGTCAGAACATTTTCTAATACTTTCTATTTTTCTTTGGCCCAGATTAGATGTATAATAGTAAAGAAAAAAATATAGGACAGAGGGTGTAGAAAGTAAGAGTAATGATCTCTAAAGTAGATCTAAGAGCACACACAAAAAAACAGAAATTTTGAGGTTGCAAGAGTGAGCTTGTCAGCAAAATATAGAAGAAACCTCTGGCAGTGGGAATGTGGACCAGTTACTATAGCAATAAGGATAGAAAAGAAACTGTAATTGGGAGAGATTCTGAACATTGCAGTAGGGAGGGAATGGACTCTAATGATGGTGAAAGAATATTTTTAAAATGTGAAGAAATTTGATAGTCTTTTAAAATGGAAAATATTGTAAAATAAAGTATGCATTCTGTAAGCTTTGAAAAAGAGGAGACCCTTCTTTCATCAATAAATAGCTATTGAATTTTTAATTTGCCTAATGGACAGTGTTAAGCCCATTATGGGGGAGTTGCAAGAAATGAAACTACACATTGAGAGATGGAATTAAAAACATAGAGGGTGGACTGTGGGAAGATGGCATCGGATTAGGCAGACAAGGTTCAGGTCTCTCACAAAATAATGGAGAAAGAGCCAAAAGCTGCCTGAGGAACCTGCTTTAGGGGTCAGCAGACCAGGTCAGTGTTTCACAACTCCCAGGAGGGTGAGGGACAGAGAGTTGAAGAAGCCAAAACAACAAACTGTGAGTTACTAAACCTCTGGGCAGCCTGGAAGGGCTCCCCTCCCCCACCTCTGACATAATAAGTAGGGGTAAAACCCCTGGCTCATTGCAGCTGAGAGGGGAGCAGATGTCTTCCTCCCTGTCAACTGTTACAAAGGAAAAGGGTAGGGGAGCCAGGGGGCTTTTCCTCAGTGAATTCGGCCAGTGGAATCTGCTTTGAATATTGGCTCTGGCCAGACCAAAACAAGGAAAACCGGGAGATACACTTCCATGGAAAGGTGTGCCAGCAAGCACCATCTCTTGGCTGGTCTTGAAATTGCATGGACAAAAACTGCAATTGAATATCTCTGTTCCCTAATTTCTGGGAGAAATTCTGTGTCCCATTAGTGAGTCCCTGGCATGATTTTGATAACTTAAGTTGGGGAATTTTACAGATTTAGAATAAGTTGAACCAAATATCAAACAAGAGCTGTGGAAAAACTATAATAAGCAAGAGAGAGAAATTGGCTACCACAGCAAATTCTCCAACATATTCAGATGCCTTGCAAAAAAATTACAAGCCATACTAGGAAACAGGAAGAGATGACCAGCCAAAGGAACAAACCAAATATCCTGAAGAGATAACAGGATTTAAGACAGTTAATCAATGATAATCACACAACTTTTCTAAATCAATTTAAAGAATTGAAAGAAAATATGACTAAAGAGATAAAGAATATTAAGAAGACACTGGGTGAGCATAAAGAACAATTTGAAAGTCTGCAAAGAAAAGTAACAGACATTATAAGAATGAAAGACATGGTGAATTAGATTAAAAATACATTAGAGGCACCTAAGAGAAGATTTGAATTGGTAGAAGACAGAATTAATGATTCCAAAGATAGGACATCTGAACTGGAAAAGACAGGAGAACAGAAAGAGAAGAGAATGGAAAAAATGGAACAGGGTCTCAGGAAAATAAATGACTACATGAAACACAAAAACATACGCATTATTGGTGTCCCAGAAGGAGAAAAGGGAAAAACGGCAGAAATAATATTTCAGAAAATAATGACTGAAAAAAAAAGCAAAACATCACATACAAGGGAACCTCAATAAGATTAAGTGCAGACCTCTCATCAGAAACCATGGAGGAGAGAAGAAAGTGGTATGATGTATTTAAGGTATTGAAAGAGAAAAACTGCCAGCCAAGAATTCTGTATCTGGCAAATCTGTCCTTCAAAAATGAAGGGGAGTTCAAAGTCTTCACAGACAAACAAAAACTGATAGAATATGTTACCAAAAGACCAGAATTATAAGAGATACCAAAAGGGGTGCTACAGCCTGAAAGGAAAAAAACAAGGGTGAGAGACTTGGAGAAGAGTGTAGAAATGAACATTATTAGAAAGGGTAACTAAAGGGTAAAAAGATAGACAATAGTATGATATGACAGCAGAAAGCCAAAGGCAAAATGGATGAAGTAAGTAATGCATTTACAGTAATAACATTGAATATTAATGGCTTGAACTCCCCAATCAAAAGATATAGACTGATAGAATGGATAAAAAAATATGAACCATCTATATGTTGTCTACAAGAGACTCACCTCAGATGTAAGGACACAACCAGGTTGAAAGTGAAAGGCTGGAAAAAGATATTCTACACAAATAGTAACCAAAAAAGAGCTGGAGTAACAATACTAACATTGGATAAAATAGATTTTAAATGCAAAACTGTTATAAGGGATGAAGAAGATCATTATATATTGATAAAAGGCTCAATTGTTATAGTAAATATTTATGCACCTAACCTCCATGCCCCAAAATATATGAGGCATATACTGGGAAGCTGAAGGGAGAAATAGATGTCTCTACAATAATAGTTGGTGACTTCAATACATCACTCTCAGTATTGGATAGAACATCTGGACAGAAGATAAATAAAGAAACAGAGGCTTGAATAATATGATAAATGAACTAGACCTAACAGACATCTATAAACCTTTGCACCCCAAAACAGCAGGATATACATTCTTTTTAAGTGCCTATGGATCTTTTTTGAATATGGACCATATCTTGGGTCACAAGACAAGCCTCAATAAATTTAAAAAGATTGAAATTATACAAAAACTTTCTCTGATCATAGAGGAATGAAGCTAGAAATCAATAATGGATGGTAAACGGGAAAATTCATAAATACAAGGAGATTAAACAACACACTCTTAAATAATCAGTGGTTCAAAGAAGAAATTGCGAAAGAATTCAGAAATATCTTGAGATGAATGAAATTGAGAACACAACATATCAAAACCTATGGGACACAGCAAAGGCAGTGTTGAGAGGGAAATTTATAGCCCTCAATGCTTATACAAAAAAGAACTAAAATTTAAGGCCTAACTGCACACCTGGAGGAACTAGAAAAAGAACAGCAAACTAATCCCAAACCAAGCCAAAGGAAAGAAATAATAAAGATTAGAGCAGAAATAAATGAAATTGAGAACAAAAGAAACAATAGAGAGAATCAACAAAACCAAAAGTTTGTTCTTTGAGAAGATCAACAAAATTGACAAACCCTTAGCCAGACAAACAAAGAAAAAATGAGAGAAGACAAATAAATAAAATCAGAAATGAGAGAAGGGACATTATCACTGACCCCAATAAATAAGAGCGATCATAAGAGGATACTATGAAAAACTGTATGCCAAAAAAAACTAGAAATTGTAGACACAATGGATAAATTCCTAGAAACATACAAAGCACCTACACTGACCCTAGAAGAAATAGAAGACCTCAACAAACCAATCTCAAGTGAAGAGATTAAAACAGTCATCAAAAACTCTTCCAAAAAAATTAAACAGGAAAGAATGCTACCATACTCATTCTATGAAGCCAACCTCAGCCTAATACCAAAAACCAGATAAAGATATTACAAAAAAAGAAAATTACAGACCAATATCTCTAATGAATATAGGTACAGAAATCCTCAACAAAATCCTTGCAAACAGAATCCAAAAGTATATTAAAATAATTATATACCATGTCAAGTCGGTTTTATCCCAGGTATGCAATGGTGATTGAACATAAGAAAATGAGTTAGTGTAGTAAGCCACATTGATAAATTGAAGAAGAAAAATCACATGATCCTCTCTATTGATGCAGAAAAGGCATTTGACAAAATACAGCACCCTTTCTTGATAAAAACACTCCAAAACATAGGAATAGAAAGAAACTTTCTCAATATGGTAAAGTACATATATGAAAACCCTACAGCTAGCATTGTAATCAACGGTGAAAGACTGAAAGCTTTCCTGCTGAGATCAGGAACAGGACAAGGATGCCCACTGTCACCATTATTACTCAATATTGTGCTAGAAATTCTAGCTAGAGCAATTAGGCTAGACAAAGAAATAAAAGG
>PVKH010005358.1:0-22223 GCA_004027955.1 Chaetophractus vellerosus
GAAGAATCTCAGAAACAGAAAGTTAATTTAAGATGACCAAGAGATGGAGTTGGGGAAAATGGGGAGAGTATGGGGAGAAAAATACCAACAAATATCATTTGCTGAATAATTGAAAGTTACTCCAGACTGTCTTTTTTTCACAAAGCAAGGGTAAATTTTATTTAGAACATTTTAAAAATTAATTCTTGACTTCAATACAAACAATATGTAAACTTCTTTAAATAAAATAACTATTTTTTAAAAGTTATTGAAAATCTACAGTTATAAATCAGCAGTTGAGAAGACATGTGCCAGAAATTCCATGTTCCTTAGAATTCTATTTATTGATTGTAGCAGTTTGATATTATTGATGAATCCCAAAAAGAAATATTGGATTATGTTGGTAAATTTGTCTTTTTCTCAGGGTATGATTAAATTATGATCAGCACTTTGACTGGGCCATGTCAGTAAGATGTTGAGTCCCTGCCCCATTGGTTGGCAGGGACTCACAGAGAAAATGACATGGCAGAAGAGTTGATTGGAGTTTTAATGCTGGAGCCCAGGGAAGTAAGCAGAGGAGTAGAGCAGCTGGGCCTGGAGAGAATCAAGGCCCAGGGAGAGAGACAGAGCTGGTCCCCTGATAGTCTACAGCTGGTCTTGTGGAGATAGCAGGGTAGCTGAGCCCTGGGAGAAATAAGCCCTGGGAAGAGAGGCACCCTGGAAGCCTGAACTGTTGGCAGATGTCAGCACTCTTCATCAGGAACACAAATAGTGGTTTGAAAGTGTGCTTTGACTCATTTTTTAATTTGAGAAATTATGGCTTTATAGAAATATCATGCATAAAATACAGAATTCCCATATACCACTCTATTGTTACCATCTTGTATTAGTGTGGTTCATTTGTTAAAACTGATAAAAGCACATTTTTATAATTGTACTATTAACTATAGTCCATGGTTTAAATTAGGGTTCACTGTTTCTGTTGTGCACTTTGGTATTTTCTATAAGAATAAAAAAGAATAAAAAGGAAAGGAAGAGCTATTAAGATAAACAAACAGATATTATTTTGGAGGAAAATTTGGGACCTTAAAGGACAAAGTGCAAAATGAGATCTCCATGAACATAGTAGATATATATTTAAAAGTTATAAGGGAAGAGAAGTCTAAAACTTCTTAAAGACTTATTAGAAAAATGAGAGGTGTAAACATTAAATTAGATGTGTTTATTAGTGTCAATATATCTAAAGTGAAGAGTCAATATTGCAAAGTAGCAACTTTCCCAGTGTGTAAAATTTTGCAGTAGGGAACTGAGAAACACCTTATAAGTAAAACCTGATGGGAACTTCTCTAGAGACTGCAACTGGAAAGGTGACAATTTACAGAAAAACACATAGTTTTGATTTAGTTTAAGATGTTCAATGAACTGCAGTAGTTTCAAGTTGAAGCAGAAAGCCAAGAAAACAAACATAAACTGAATGGATTAACGTCATTTATGAAAAGTACAAAATGAAAATGCACCAAAGGTTAAAAAAGGCAAGTGAGGTCTGGCACAGATGTTAGAAAAATAGGAGAAAACTCCAGGTAGAACATATCTAAATTGGAAGGGAAAATTGGGCCAAGATTGTTTGAAGAGTGCCTATTAAGATCCACAGATCATATATTTCCTACCTCTTGGAAAGGAAATCCTATAGGACAGAATCTAAAAGTTTAAAAAAGAAGTGTCTGGGCCATAGAAAAATGTAACACAGTTCTCATTAGCCTGCCATGTAACAGAGGAAAGGGAATCAAACTGAGAAAATCTAATGAGGATTTCTGAAAGAAGTGGGACAATAAGAAATGAATCACAAACAAGAAGAATTCAGAAGTTTATGACAACATTTGTCTTGCAAGAGGGAAACACAGGTTTTGAAAGGAAAGTGAGATTACAGAGGCTATGACTATGCTGAAAGGAAAAATAAAGCACCAGAAATTACATCTGGTTATAAGATTGGCTTCTTGCAAATTTCCCAAACCAAGACAAAGGAAGTAAAATCAATGGCCTTTTCTAGAGATTATAAATGTAATATACTGGTCATTATTTTTCACCAAACATGGCAAACATTTTTTGTAATCAAACAATTGTTGGGCAAATTCTGCCAACTAAATTTAGGTTCCTAGGTCATGACCCCTAGAAACACATTATCATGGAAAAGCAAAAATGTAGAAATTCTCAATTTATTTCCTTCCCTTAGGCCCAAACTTTGGTAACTGTATTATTATTATGTATAAAGCATATTAATTTCCCTTTGTCCAAAGTTGGTCATGTGTTCTGCACTTGGTGTGTAGGAGACAATGCTGTGGTTATTTGTGTAACTAGAAATTTTGGGGGATAATGAGATATTTAGTAATACATGTATTTGTGAATCCATGAAAGAATTCTTATTTCACATGAGAAACTTTCCAGGCAGTATAAACTGAGAGAACCCAACAATCAAAAGCACCAATAGAATCTATTACATCAACCAAGATAAGAATTAGATTTCTTTGATCATGACCTGAAGGAGGACTTCATCCTAGTTCTTCATTTCCCTTCTGAGTAATTGATAAGGTAAATTGATAATGAATCCTGTCTCTTCTGTGAATTTCATTGTAACTTTTTCAAGTCATGTAATCTCATATAAATACAGTATTGTTCATCTGGTTTATGCTGCTGGACAACTTTAAGGAATTTGATGCAATATTGATAGAAATTTCACCTTTTCATGCACTGAGGCATTTAAGCTAATATAAGTGGGAAAATCTGTCTCATTTTGAGTTTGCTCTAGCTAAACTTGACAAGACTAATTTGTTCTCCTAGGATGACACTCAGAAGAGCAGTAGTAAAAGAGAGAAACAACCATCTGATGGGAGTGGGAAAGGGGCATTGATTCTGTTTCTTCTGTTTCAATGAGTAGGAATTACCTCTTAATAATAACTTTTGCAATTTGCTTCATGCCATATTCATTCTTTCCTAAAAAGAAGAGCACAATACCTTGTAAATGCTTTATTCTTATGCATCTGAAGTAAATTAGAAGCTGTGTTTAAAAAAGGAGTATAATGGGTTGATTTGTAGGCCCTCAAAAGATATATTGACATCCTAAACCCAGCACATGTAAGATGTGACCTTATTTGGAAACAATGTCTTTGCAGGTGTAATCAAATTAAAATAAGGTTATGATGGATTAGGGTGGGACTCAATACAACAGCCAATTGTCTCGGGCTTTTCTTTCTTTGAATGATTTTAATACTGATTCAATCTACTTAATTGTTATTGTTATGTTGAGATCTATTTCATCTTGAGTCAGTGAAGATAGTTTGGTGTTTATGCAAATTGTCCATTTCAACTAAGTTACCTAATTTTTTTGGCATATACTTTTCATAGGATCATTTCATGAACTTTTTTTGTTTCTTTGGAGTCAACACTGCCACCCCTTCATTTCTCATTTTAGTTATTTGTTCTCTCTCTCTTTTGTTTTTCTTTGTCAGCCTACTGAGTGTTTTGTCAATTTTGTTGGTGTCTCAAAGAACTATCTTTTGAATTTTTATTCTATTTCATTTATTTCCATGATTATAATTATTATTTCCTTCTTTTGGGACATTTGGGGTTTGGTTTAAACTTCTTATGTTAATTTATTTACTTTGAATTTAGGTCTTCAATTTGTGATATTTCTTCTCTTTAAATATTTAGAGCTATTTTTTATCCCCTCTTTGCACTGTCTTTGCTGCATCACATAGCATTTGGCAGGTTTGTTGTTATTTTTATTCAGATCAGAATATTTTCCAATATACCCTATGTTTTCCTTTTGACATATTGTTTCTTGAAGAAAATTCTGTTTAATTTCTACATGCTTTGGATTATTCAGCTCTCCCTGTCTTGCTTTCAAGCCTAAATCCATTGTGGTATTGCATGATATAAATACTTAAAATTTATTGAGACATTTTATAGATGAATATGTTGTCTGTCCTATGTAATGACCCATATGCACTATAGAAATATATTCTTCTTTCACTGGGCAATGTGTTCTGTATATGTCTTTTAGACCCAGTTCATTTATACTACCAAGTAAATCTTCTAATTCTTTGTTTAACTTCTGTCAATATGTTCTATCTATTATTAAAAGTGGGACTTTGCAGAATCCTTCCATTAATGAAAAACTGTCTATTTCTCCCTTCATATCTGTCAAATTTACATCATATATTTTGGGGCTTTGACATTAGGTATGTATATATATATATTTATTACTATTATTTCTTATTGTTGAATTGATTCCTTTTTCAGTATATTTTCCTTCTTTGTCTCTTGAAACAGTTTTTTATTTATATTCTTCAGTTTCATATTAATATAGGTACACAAACTATACCACTGAAAAGATTACTAATTGAAATTAATATTTTCCTTCCATTTACTTTCAACTTTCTCATATCATTGACTTTAATGTGAGTATCTTGTACAGTTGGCTCATTCTGTTTTATTCATTCTGCCATTCTATGCCTTTTGACTGGAGAGTTTATTCCATTTACATTTGTAGTACTTACTGATCAAGCACAACTTTTTCTGCCATTTTGCTGTATGATCTTTGTCCCTTTATACTCTTTGTCCCATAATTCTTTTGATAGTGCCTACTTTCATATTTAATTAAATTTTTGTATTGTATCATTTTGAATCTCTTCCCATTTCCATATTTATATATAGTTTTCCTACCTTTTCCTTGGGATTACCATGTTTCTTGAACTTAACATCTTAAATCTATTCAAAATTTCATTTGATTTGATGTGAAATTATCATCAATAGTGTACTCAATTATAGTTCCTATAACATGCTACTCATGTATTACTATAATCATGGACATTTCCTAAAAAACAGCCCATTCAATCCAGCACCAGAAAGGAGAAATATATCTGTCAGTGGGAAAGTGAATTACGGTTAGTGCATAAACAAGGAACTTGGGTAATCTTCCCAATATCAATTCAAAATGAACAGGTAAGCTAAGGTTTTTATAGGTAAAAGAGATGGTAGGGGAGAAGAAAAACAAGGACACACAAGAAAACAAACACAAAGTAATGTAATTATGTAAGATCTTCCAGGGGTCTTGTGAGGAGGGTACATGCAATTTCTTAGTCCTGTATTTTCTCAAGCATGTCAAACTTGTCCTTGGCTTCAGCCAAGTGTAGATATTGTTGTGTAGTTCCATGGTCTTCATGACTCACTTTTAGTTGATTGCTACAGAAATGTCCACATTTGGTCTTTCTCTGGGAGGGAATCACTGATCTACTGAGCCGTATGGGTCTCCTGATGTCATTCTGCTGCTTTTTCTTTGAGACATTATCTTATTTCTGTAAGTAGAACTGAGAAGTTGTGGTTAAAGTCCTTCAAGTATCTAAGTACAAAGAGTAAACTTCTAAGGTTAGATTAATAGAAAACTAACTCAATTATTTTGGGGGAAGGACATTAGATGACCCAGAGCTGCTTAAATGAAGAAATTTTAATAAGTATATTTTCTAGCTATCACTTCCAGCTTTTTGTTGTCCTTTTAGTAAATTATATCTTTTAAAATTGTATTTCCCAAACCATGGTTTTATCATTACATTGCATGCATTAGCATTTTAGTACAACTGAAAAGTAAAAAGTGGAGTTACATACCAAAAATAGAATACAACTGTACTGGCATTTATAATTACCTGTACTGTTGCCATTACCAGAAGTTTTTATTTTGTTATGCCACTTTGGTACAACATTTAGTGTCCTTTCCTTTCATTCTGAAAAAAAATTCCTTTAGCTTTGCTTGTTGGGCACAGGTAGTGGTGATAAACTCCCTTTAACTTTTGTTTATTTGGGAATGTTTACTCCCTCATTTTTAAAAGGCAATCACACCAGATTAAAATTCATGTTTGGTGTGATGGTTCCACTCATGTGTCAATTTAGCCAATTACTGTTACTCAGTTGTTTGTTCAAGCAAGCACTGGCTTAATTGTATGGAAAGGACATTTTATAGACCTAAATCATCAGTGAGTTGATTGCATGTATGGTTGATTATTACATCTACAATCAACTGAGGGGTTTGCCTTCATCAATGAGAGATATCTCATCTAAACAGTTGAAGGCCTTAAAAAGAGAAGTGATTTCAGTAGTTAGGGAGAGAATTCCCATCTCTACTTCAGACAGCCAACTTCTCCTGGGGAACTCATTGAGAAGCTTCATCAGAGTTCTTGCCTTGCAACTTGCCCTAGGGAGTTCAGACTTATGAATCACCATGGTCATATGTGACAATTTTATAAAGTCTCATTTTATATATATATATATATACTATTGTATCTGTTTTCCTATAGAATATTGACTAATTCAGCTTGATATTGGAGTGATTCTTAGGAAAAAGAATCTTAAAAATGTGATTTCATAACTGGTTCTGGGGTGTTTGCAATTGGCTCTCTATTCTGATTTGATTCAAAGGCACTAATTACTCTGTTTCAAATAATTGAGAGGCTGCTGATAGTCAATGTTGTGAGTTGGCAATAGAGATAGGCATAATATCACTACTGGATATAGCTACTTCCATGTTTATAAGTGGCAAGCCTCTCAATGAGAATGCTTTTTATATCTTAACAGAGTTTTGTGGAATTCAGAGATACAATGATGCTAGCTAGTTTTACCTAAATATGCTGAATACATTTATAAAAGAAGGGGCTGAGCTGACTGCTTTAATTTCACAACTTAAATGTTGCATGAATTTTTTGAAAGTTTCCATGTATGCCCAGAAAGAAAATCTTGTTTTGAGCAGCAGGAGAATGATAATCTCTGAAAATGAGACTGAGTCTCAGTGTCAGTAGAGAGTTAAAATGGAAAGTAAAATCTCAACCTTGCAGGGTGTCTGCTATCAAAGGGAGGACATTGATTGGATAGGAATGGAATCCTGAAAACTGGGATGGAGCCATATGGGTTGCTAATGATAGCAGTGTGGATATTGAAACACTAAATTCTGCTGAGTTTTTGCCAGATAAACCTGTAATAATCTGACCTGAGGAAACAACTTTCTGACCTGCAATCAGCCCTGAAGAAATAGTTCCTCAACCCCAGTTTGCCTTTAGGAAACAGCCACCTCACCCCCAGTCTACCTCAAGGAGTTTGCCATTTAACCTCCATTTGAAGAGATTAATCCTGTCTCACTACATGGAACTGCTACAGAATGCCCTGAAATAATTGGCTTGTGATACTTCCAACCCTTTGTATTACCAACCTCAATCCCCCCTTTTTCTTCGGCACTTATAACTGAAGTCACAACAAACTCCCAAAAGGAGGGTAAAAAATGTGTCCCATGAAGAAGTATTCTACACTCCAAAAGACCTGCATGAGTTTTTCAATTTATATTGACAGAAATCAGGGGAATATATGTGGGTATAGATATTAAGAGTGTGGAGTCATGGTGGAAGGAATATAAAGATAAATCAGTCTAAATTGATTAATATGAGACCACTAGGCAGAGTTTCTGGATTGAATGTTTTAGCTTCAGTAGTTAGAAAGGGCTCTAATAGTTTGTTCAGGTGGCTGGCTGGAACATGGATTGAAATTTGGTCAACATTACCTGAGGTCAAGTTACCAGAACTTCCCTGTATACTCTAGATGAGGGGATCCAAAGTCTTAGAGAGATTAGAAAGTTAGAATGTATTTATCATTAAAGACCTGCTCACCCACCCCAGGAATGCCCCAAAATACACCTTTCATGAGGGATGTTAGGAATAATTTGTGAGACTAATTCCAACTTCCCTGAGGAGCAATATGTTGCTCTTCTCTGTATGTCAGATATTACCTTGGCAACTGTTGTCACTGAAATGGGAAACTTAAATACTATGAGTATGACAGGATCCTGAGTTGGCAGAAGCCTAGAAACAGCACTTAATGACCAGAGACAAAGTGGGCAAGGCTACCACAATGAAGAACAGACTCAAAGGAGCAATCAAAATAGTCTGAGTTGCAGAGACCTATGGTGTTGGCTAATATATCATAGGGCACCTAGGATTAAAAATAGATTGACAGTTCGTACTTGATCTACATAAACTGAAGTATTCTAGATCAAGTGAACAGAAGCCTAATTTGAATTGCAGAAACAGAGTCAGAGCCCCTAAATCAATTTCCATACTTGAGACAGTTTACAGACCCAAAGAATCTTGAATGAGGAGAAGGTATTGTTCCCTTTTAGAAGGACCCTGTCAGATTCACAAAAATTTATGCTGTGAATCTTCTTCCTACCCTTCCTCAAAGAGAACTACAACCACATACCAGGGTAAGAGTGCATCGTGGAAAAGGAAACTATCAGATTTGGGAATTTTCAGACTATGACTCAGAAGTGACATTAATTCCAGGAGGTCCAAAATATCACCGTGGTACACCAGCCATTGGTCAGAGTAGGGGATTATGGAGGTCAGGTGATTGATGGAATATTTTTAATATATATTTATTTTATTAGAGGAGTTGTGAGCTCAAAAAACAAGCATAATGTGCATAATTCCCATAAAACACTCAACCAACACCTTACATTGTTGTGGGCACATTTGTTATACATTAAGAAAGAACTTCATCAGACTATTAACACTAACTACAGTCTATAGAATAGAATACATTCAGTATATTTTTGCATACCCATATTATCAACACCATGTGTTAGTATTGTATATTTGTTATAGTTCATGAGAGAACACCCTCATATTTGTGCTGTTAACCAAATTCCATCTTGAACCACATGGTTGACTGTGTTATACAGTCCCATACATTGTACACTCTATCCAAATTGTACTCTCAATGGCTTTCACTTTCATCAAAGAGTTGTGCAGCCATTGCCTCAGTAAATTCTTGAATGTTTTCCTTAGTCCAAAAAAATGCATAATATCCCCTATTATTGACCCTTATATTACCTTCTCTGACAATGATGCAAGAATATTACAATATTGCTATTAACTGTAGTCCAGAAGTTACATTAATTATAATTTTCCATGCATCACCATATTCTTATCACCTTGAAGTAGAGACAAACATTTGTTCAAGATCATAGAAGAATAGTTTTGTATTTGGACTACTAACCACAATCCTCTTCCACTTCTGGGTTCACTAAGTTATTCAGTCCCTAGATTATTCCATAGCTTTCTTCAATTGACATTTAGATTCCTTGACTACCCTTTTATGCCACAATACCATTTGTAAACTAACCATATTAGTTATACTCACCATGAAGTGTTACCATCAACTCTTTCCATTTCCACTCTTTCACTGTCCAGTTAATTAAAAATTCTACAAAAATTAAGCATCAGTACAACTTCTCAGCCTCCATTCTAACTTGTAGTAGCTTATATATTAATTTTTAAATCTTTGTGTTTATATTTCATACTTTATAAATATTAGAGAAACCATACACTATTTCTTATTTTGTGTCTGACATTTCATGCAACATAATGTCCTCAAGGTTCATACATGCTATCATATGTGTCCCAATTTCATTTCTTCTCATAACAGAATAGTATGTGGTATATATGATGGTATGAATATACCACATTTTGTTTATCCATTCATCAGTTGATGGACACTTGTTTTTTTCCATCTTTTTGGCAGCTGTGAATAACATTGCTATGAACATCAGTGTGCAAATGTGGGTTTGCAACACTGTTTTGGTTCTACTGGGTATATTCTTAGTAGAGGGATTTCTTGATCATATGGCAGCCTTATATTTAGCTTCTTGAGGAATGGCCAAAATATCTTTCAAGGAAGCTGCACAATTTTACACTCCTACAAAAAGTGAAGGAGTGTTCCATTTTCTCCACATCCTCTCCAACATTTGTTCTTTTCTGTTTTTTTTAAATAATGGTAATTCTATGAAGTATAAGATAATATCTCATTGTAGATTTTTTAACAAATAAATAAATTTAACAAATAAATATTGATATATATATAGATAAAGCATAAATCCATCAAAATTGTACAATTAATTGTTTTCAGTATCATCACATAGCTGTGTATTCATCAGTTCAATCATTTTAGAGCATTTTCATTATTACAATAATATAATAATAATAATAATAATAAAAAGCTAACAAAACTCATCACATCTCAATCTATTTCTACCTTCTCTACATAGCTGTTATTGTTTCCTTCTCTCTATTAATTTATATTTATATTTTTTAAAATGGTCTCATACATGCAATAACACCCATATCCATACTTTACAAGGGGTTTCTATGTTATACAGTCCCATGTTACATTTTTCAACTTTCCTTCTAGTAATATACATGTCCTTAGAATTTCTCTTTAAACCACTTTCATACCCATAAAATAGCTCTGTTAGTCACAAACACCATGATTTTCTCTAACCATTTCCTCTCATTTCCAAAGATTTACAACCATTTAATAAATTCTGCACAGATTAACTCTCAAGTTTCCATTCTCTACCCTCATTCTATTTTCAGGTGACCTATATTCTAATTATTAATTCCATGCATTTACACAATTTATTTAATTCATAATACTACAATCATACATTTGAACTTTTGTGCCCAGCTTGCTTCACTCCAAATAATGCTCTCCAGAATTCATTTTTCTTACCACTGCATAATATTCCATTGTGTATATACACCATAATTTGTTTATCCATTCATCAGTAGATGGACACCTGGATTGTTTCCAACTTTTGGCAATCATGAATAACACCACTGTATGAATCTGCCAAAAGTGTGCAAATGTAAAGTACTAGAAATATGTTGGTTCTTATAAAGGGCATTTATTTGGTGTAAAAGTGTACAGTCCCAAGGTGGTGGAAAGTACAACTCAAGGTACCATTAGAGGTACTTTCTCACCAAAATCAGCTGCCACATGTTGAAGCAAGATGGCAGGCAATCTCTGTCAGGTCTCTCAAGGCTTCCAAGATCAGTCTCTGGCACAGGCTAATTTCATTCTGGGCTCTCTCTCAGGTGCTCAGGTGCTCTTATCTTCATCTGCAAACTATCAGGTGAATGACTCATCTCTCTTGGGGGCTCCAGAATCAAAACTAACAAAGATCTCTCCTCTTTCATGTCTATTGAACTCTCTTTCTTCCCATGGGTCTTCATGAGTAAGTATCTATTCATATAGGCCCTCTAAGGGGGTGGGGACTCAACCTGAGTTACACCTTACTGAGATGGTCAAATTAAATCCCTAATCTTAACAGGTAATTTAATCAAAGTATCTCAGGTGTATCTAATACAATCAAAGGGTATCACACCCAGAGGAATAGATTGGTTTATGATCATAATCTTTCTGTTTTTTTGGAATTCATAAATAATCTCAAACTGCCACAACTGCTATGAATATTTGTGCAGATGTCTGTTCTTGTCATTGCTCTCAGTTCTTCAGGGTATATACCTAATAAGGCTTTGGCCAGAACACATGGCAAGTCTATATTCAATGTCCTTAGGAACTGCCAAAGAGTCCTCAACACTGGCAGTATATTATATAGTCCCACTAACAATGAATTAGAATTCCTATCTCTCCAAATCCTGTCCTAAACATATGCTTTTTGACTTTTTAATAGTGACTAGTCCAATAAGTTTTAAATGATATCTCACTGTAGTTTTGATTTGCAGTTCCTTAATCATTAGTGATGTTGAACATTTGTTCATGTGTTTCTTCACAAAATTTGTATTTCCTCCTATGGACCACCATCTTTTCAAGTCTTGTTCTGATTTTTAAATCAGGTAGTTTGTATTTTTATTGCTGAGTTATATGATCTCTTTATATATCATGGATATTAAACTGTTTTTGGATATGTGATTGCCAAATATTTTCTCCCATTGTGTCAGCTATCTTTTCACCCTTTTGACAAAGTCCTTTGAGGTACAGAAGTGTTTATTTTTATGGAGGTCCTATAAATCTCTTTTTTCTTTTGTTGGATATAAGGTTGAAGAAAATACCACATACTACAAAATCTTGAAGATGTTTCCCTACAGTTTCTTCAAGGAGTTTTATGTTTGTTACATTTATATTTAGGTCTTTGATCCATTTTGTGTTAAATTTTGTATAAGGTGTGAAATATGGGGTGCTCTTTCTTTCTTGTGGATATGACTATCCAGTTTTCTCAGCACCATTGGTTGAATAGACTGCTCTGTACCAGCTGAGAGGACTTGAAAGCCATGTCAAAAATCAATTGACTGTAGATGTAAGGGTTGATTTCAGAGTTCAATTCGGTTCCATTGGTCAATATATCTTTCTGTCACTACAATGAAGTTTTTACCACTGTAGTAATATGCTGTAAGGTCAGGAAATGAGTGTCCTCCAACTTTGTTCTTATTTTTAAGACATTTTGGCTAACCAGGGCCCCTTACCTTTGCCAATAAATTTGATAAATGGCTTTTGCATTTCTTCAAAAATGGCTGATGAGATTTTTATTGGGATTGTGTAGAATATGTAAATCCCTTTAGGTGGAATTGACATCTTAAGGAAGTTTAATCTAATCCATGAACACAGAATATTCTTTCATTTATTTAAGTCTTCTTTGGTTTGTTTTAGCAATGGTTTGTAGTTTTCTAATACAGGTCCTTTATGTCCTCGGTTAAGTTTATGACTAAATATTTCATTTTTTAGTTGCTATTATAAATGGAATTTTTTTTCTGATTTCCACCTCAGAATGCACAACTTTAGTGAATGAAATGCTATTGAATTTTAGATATTAATCTTGTATACCATCTATTTGCTGAAATTCTCTAATAGTTCTAGTAGCTTTGTTGTGTATTTTTCAGGATTTTCTACATTTAGGATCATATCATCAGCAAACAGTGTGAGTTTTTCTTCTTCCTTTCCTATCTGTTAACATTATTTCTTTATTTAGCCTAATTGCTCTAGCTAGAACTTCTAGCAGAATACATTGAATAACAGTAGTAACAGTATGTTCATGTCTTATTCCTAATCTCAAGAGGAAAACTTTCAGTCTTTGACCATTGAGTAAAATGCTAGCTGTAGATTTTTCATATATCCCCTTTACCATATTGAGAAATCTTCCTTCTATGCCAATAATTTTGAGTGTTTTTATTAAGAAACAGTTCTGAATTTTATTCATATGCCTTTTCTGCATCAATCAAGAGGATCATGTGATTTTGCTTCCTCAATTTATCAATGTGGTATCTTCTAGGGTCAGCATAGGTGGTTCGTGTGTTACTAGGAATTTGTTCCTGTCATCTTCATTGTCCAGGTTTTGGCACAAACTTGTTCATAATAAACTCTTATGATCTTTCTTATTTCTCTGGAGTCAATGGTTATGTGTCCCCTCTCATTTATGATGTATTATTCATGTCTTCTCTCTTATTTTCTTTGTGGGCCTACCTAATAGTTTCTTGGTTTTGTTGATCTTCTCTAAGTAACATCTTTTGGTTTTGTTGATTCTCTCTACTGTTTTTATTTGTTCTCAATTTCATTTATTTCTGTTTGGATCTTTCTTATTTCTTTCCTCTGTCTTGGTTTGGGATTAGTTTGCTATTGTTTTTTTAGTTCCTTCAAGTTTATAGTTAGATCATCAATTTTAGCTCTTTGTTGTTTTCACTGTAAGCATTGCAGACTATAAATTTCCTTCTCAGCACTGCCTTCGCAGTGTCCCATAGGTTTTGATATGTTGTGTTTTCATTTTCATTCATATCAAGATATTTGCTGAATTCTCTTGCAAATTCTTCTTTGACTCATTGATTATTTATAAGTGTGTTTCTTTAATCTCTGTATATAATATCTGAATTTTCTCTTTTTCCTTCCATTATTGATTTCCAGCTTTATTCTGTTATGATCAGAGAAAGTGTTTTGTTTAATTTCAATCTTTTTAAAATTTATTGAGACTTGTCTTGTGATTCAACATATCTTCTATCTTGGAGAATGATCCATGAGCACTTGAAAATTACATATGGCCTGCTGTTTTGAGGTACAATGTTCCATAGATGTCAGGTAAGTTCTTTTATCATATTATTCAAGCTCTCTATTTATCCTCTGTCCAGATGTTCTATCCAATACTGAGAGTGAAATACTGAAGTCTATAACTACTATTGTAGAGACATCTGTTTCTCCCTTCAGTTTGGTTAATGTGTGCCCCATGTCTCTTAATGCTCTCAGGTTAGGTGCCTAAATATTTTGTATACATTTTTTTGGTGTATTGCCTCTTTTATTAAATATAATGACCCTCTTTATCCCTTAAAACAGTTTTGCATTTAAAATTTAATTATCTGATATTAGTATGGCTAATCCAACTCTTTTCTGGTTACTATTTGTGTAAATATATTTTACTGCCTTTCATTTTTTTAAATTACATATGTATATTAGAATACATTGATTACATAAATGTTACACAGAAATTTTAGGAGTACCCATATGCCACCCTCCCACACCTCCCACAACCTCCACAAATATATCCTTCATCAGTGTGGCACAACGACTGTGATAGATATACACATTTTGGGGATTTGCCATTAAGCATGAATCACAATTCAGACTGTAGACCACCCTCTCTCCCATACAGTTCTGCATGATACATGATGATATAAGATAGCCTATATTCTCCATTGCAACATCACCCATGACGATTCCTAAGTCCCAAAAAAAAACCGTATTTCAATTGCCCTCCACTCTCCCTTCCCCTAAAGTGTCCAGTGACCCTGGCTCCACATAATTTTGTAATTTCTTCCATTGCATGTATCACAAGTCTATAATAGGACACCAATAAGTTCATTCTAGGCCATAGTTCTTTCCCCAATCCGGAGAGGTCTGGGATGGTGATGTCCCTTCCACCAACAAGGGAGGGGGAGCTTATACCCCATGGATATGGTGGAAGAGTTGATCTGCCTGCAGCTGAAGGCTCTCTCCATTCCCTAGGATAGCTGTCGTCGATCATCATCTCCCAACTAGGTGTCCTGGGTGAGTCCATTGAGTTGTACTCATCTTGGAGAGCTCTGCCATATTTTCCAAAAGAGTAACAACATCCCCCTGAGTGCAGGGGCAGTGTCTGGCAAAGGAGGATGATCAATTGATGGGCCCTTGTTATTGATGACTAGCCTTATGAGTCATTGCTGTTGAAATTGAAATAGCCAAGTGTTAAGGGGTGCCTAAGAGTTGCCTCTGGAGAACCTCCTTGTTGCTCAAATGTAGCCTCTCTCTAAGCCAAACTCAGGATATGAATGCATTACCTTCCTCCCAGCATGGGACATGACTCTTGGGGATGATCTTCCCTGGCAATGAGGGATTACTAACAAATGCCAATGGGCAGAATGACTGGAAAAAACTCTGAATAAAAGGGGGAAATGTTAAAGACAAATGAGTTCATAGGGATAAGAGAATTCAAAGAGAGTCGGGAGACCAACCCAGAGGTAATACATATGCACACCCCAAAAGGACCTCCTAGGCTTCCAATATGGATATCACCCCAAATAGAGGGCCTTCTGAGGGCTTTGGAGATATCCAGGTCCTATATCAGGGCAGATAACCCCAGAGTTTGGTGCCTTACCAGTGGGCCCTAATTTGAAACCCTTGGTCCTAAGAGTGACAGAGGGTGACCTAAATATGTCTTCACTGCTCATGGTACATCAGTCTCTTCTATTCAAACCTATATTTGATGCCAGAGTTTTAGGTGTACTTCCAGAGACCAGAGCCTATGCACTATCCATGTGCAAACTGGGTCCAGAGGCTCTTTGGTCCTGCAACTCCTACTCTACCTTTCACTTTTAACCTGTTTGTGTCCTTACAACTGAAGTGAGAATTTGGTAAACAAAATATAGATGTTTCATTTTTTAAAATCCCTTCTATCCTTTTATGTCTTATGATTAGGGCAATGAAGCCATTAATAGTTGATGTTTTGCTATAAAGGCATTACTTACTTCATCCATTTTGTCCTTTGGCTATCTGTTGTCTTAAAGTATTATTGCCTGTCTTTTCACTCTTTTATTTACCTTTCCCAATATCTTAAATTGTATACTCTTTTCTAAGTCTCTCACCCTTGATGTTTCCTCTTGGGCTGCAGCACTCCATTTAATATCTCTTGTAATTCTGGTGTTTTGGTAGTATATTATATCAGTTTTTGTTTTTTTTTTCTGTGAAGACATTAAATCACCCTCATTTTTGAAGAATGATTTTGAAGGATTCAGAATTCTTGACTGGCAGCTTTTTTTTTCATTACTTTAAATATATCATATCATGCTTTTCTCACCTCCATTGTTTCTTATGAGAGTTTGGACCTAATCTTTTTGAGATTCCCTTGTACGTGATGAGTTGCTTTTCTCTTATTGCTTTCAGTATCTTCTCTTTATCTCTGTGATATTTTTCATTATGAATAGTAGGTGTTTCATGGTAGGCCTATTCAGATTTATCTGGTTTGAGTTGTGTTGTCCTTCTTGGATTATTATTATGTCTTTCATAAAGGTTTTGAAGTTTTTGGTCATTACTTCTTCAAATATTTTTTCTGCCCTTTTTTCATTTTCTTCTCATTCTGGGACAATGATAATTCATATATATTTGAGTATTTTGTCGTGTCATTCAATTCTCTTAGACCCTGTTCCATTTTTTTCTGTTCTCATGTCTTTTCCAGTTCAGAAATTTTGTATCTGAAATCACTATTTCTGCCTTCAAGCAATTCAAATCTGTTCTCTTCTGTCTCTAATGTATTTTAAATCTCATCCAACATGTCTTTCATTCCTGTAAAGTCTGTTTACTTTCCTTGCAGGCTTTCAAATTGTCCTTTATAGTCACCTAGTGTTTGTGTAATATTCTTTATCTCTTTAGTCATATTTTCTTTCAATTCTTTCAATTTACTTATAAGATTTCTGTGATTATCATTAATTAATTATCTGATATCTTGTATCTCTTCACTATATTTGGTTTGTTCCTTTGGCTGGCCCATGACTTCCTATTTCCTAGAAAAGCCTTTAATTTTTCACTGATGTCTAAGCATCTGAATATTTTGGTGAATTTACTCTAATGGCCAATTTCTCTCTTCCTAATTTTATTCAAAACTCTCCTTTGGGGGCCAGCTTGATAGCCCAGTGGATAGGGCACTGGCATACCACATGGGAGGCCCCACGTTCAGATCCCGGGAACCTCTCCTAGTGGGCAGACCACCTTGAGAATGGCAAGCTGCCATGGGTGGGCCAGAGCAGCAGTGGGCAGGGCAAAGAACTGGCATGGGCAGGGCAGGTAGACCACGAATGGAGCGCAGCCAGCCACCCACGAACTGAAAGCCAGCCATGAATGGAAGCAGAAGCTGCCCACAAGCAGGGAAAGCCACGCCTGCGCAGTGACCAATCTCGGCGCATCGCCGCAACGGGGGGAAGGGGAGATATGTAATAAAACAAATAAATCTTAAAAAAAAAACCTCTCCTTTGGTATTTGGTTTGACTGTTTGTAAGAGTTTAAAATTTCCCTCATTAAATTATCAAAATCTTCCCAGGGGCTCACTAATGGGATGCAGATTTTCTCCCAAGAGTTAGGGTGCAGAGAGACAAAAAAGGAATTTTCATGCATGCAATTGCCAGACAAGACAGCACATTGTGCTTGCCCAAGCACATTTCCATGGTGGTGCCTCAATCTCTGTTTCCTGTGTTTTTGTATGGACAGAGTTGAGATTCAAAGTGGGCTCTGTTGGTCAAATTCAAAGAAGAGAAGCCAAATGACTCTCCCTCCATTTTCCCTTGTAACAACTAACAGGGAGGAAGGTATCTGCTCCCCTCTCAGTTGTCTGCAGTGAGCCAGTGGTTTACCCTGGCTTAATATCTTGGAATGGGGGAGCAGAGCCCTTCCCAGCCACTGCTGGCTTTTGGTAACTCATGTTTGTTGTCTTGGGTTCTTGTGTAACTGTTTCTTCACCTCTTGGGAGTTCTGTAGCACTGTCCTGGTCTGATGTCTCCCACAGAAAGTCCCTGAGACAGCTTTTGGCCCTTTCTCTTTTGTGTTTGTGAGAGAGTTGAGCCTTGTCTTCCAACTTTGATTCCATCTTCCTGGAGTTTTCATTGTACTTTTGATTTGCATTTCCTTAATAGCTTGTGATATTAAAATTTATTCACCTGCTTTTGGCCACTTGCATTGTTTCTTTAGAGGAATGTCTATTTAAGACTTTTACCCATTTTTAATTGATTGCTTGCTCCTTTATTGTTGACTTGTACAATGTCTTTATTTTGCACAGAATCCAAGGCTTTATTGGATATGTGGTTTCCAAATCTTTTCTCCCATTGAGTGTGTTTTCTTTTCAATTCATTGATGAAGTTCATTGAATCAAAAACTGTTTAAATTTGAAGAGGTCCAGTTTACACATTTTTTTTCTTTTGTTGTTTGTGCTTTCAATATCAGGTTTAAGAACTCAACACTTACTACCAGGTACTGAAGTTGTTTCCCTACATTTGTTCTAGGAGTTTTATGCTTTGAGTTTTTATATTTAGGTCTTTGATCCATTTTGAGTTCATTTTTGTATAAGGTGTGAGATAGGGGTCTTTTTCTTTCCTTTGGATATAGATATCTAGTTTTCCCAGAACCATTTGTTGAAGAAACTGCTCTAGCCCAGCTGGTTGTACTTGAAATCCTTGTCAAAAATCACTTGACTATAGATCTGAGTATCTGTTTCTGAAGCATCAATTCAGTTCCATTGGTCTATATGTCTACCTTTATGTCAGTACCATGCTGTTTTTACTCTATAGCCAGGTAATATGATTTAAAACCCCAAAGTGAGGGTCCTCCAACTTTGTTATTCCTTTTGAAGATGTTTTTGGTTATTCATGGCCACTTAACCTTACAAATATATTGGAAAATTGGGTTTTACATTTATTTAAAAAAAGCTGTTGGAATTTTTTGGGATTGCTTTAAATCTGTATATCAATTTAGGTAGAATTGACATCTTAACAATATTTCATCTTACAATCCATAATTTGTCCTACCATTTATTTTGGTCTTCTTTGATTTCTTTTAGAAATGCTTTGTAGTTTTCAGAATACATGTTTTTTACATGCTTAGTTAAGTTTATTCCTAAGCACTTCATTCTTATAGTTGTTATCATAAATGAAATTGTTTCCTGAATTCCTTCTCAGATTGTCACTACTAGTTTATAGAAATAATACTGATTTTTCATATTAATCTTGTAGCTGCCACTCTTATGAGTTCATTTATAACTTTAGTAGCTTTGTTGTAGATTTCTCAGGATTTTCAATTTGTAGGATTATATCATCTTTAAATAGCAAATTTTAACTTCTTCCTTTCCAATTTGAATGCCTTTTATTTATTTATCCTGCCTGATTGCTTTTGTTAAAACCTCTAACACTGTATGGAACAACAGTGTTGGTAGTGGGCATCATTTTCTTATTCCTTTGCTCCTGATCTCAGAAGGAATTCTTTCAGGCTTTGATCATTGAATACAATGTTACCTGTGGGTTTTTCTTATTGATCCATTATCATGTTGAGAATGTTTCATTCAAATACTAAATTTTGTAGTATTTTTATCAAGAAATTATGCTCTATTTCAAAAAATGCATTTTCTGCATCAATCAAGATGATCATGTTATTTTTCTATTTTGATTTATTAATGTGGATTATTATGCTGTTTGATTTTCTTAAGCTGAGCTACCTGTTTTAGTCGTCATTCTCTAGGGAAATAGAGTTAACAGGAGATATCAAATAATAATATAAGATTTTTTAAGAATCTCTCACATGACCATGGGGATGCACAAGTCCAGGTTCTGAAGGCAGGCTGCAAGCCAGGGGCTCTGATGAAAGACCTATGAAGGGTCCTTGATGAGTTTCTTGGAGAAGTTGGCTGTCAAATGATAAGCTGGAAAATTCTCTATGAATGTGGAAATCAGTTCCCTTTTATGGCAGTCAACTGAATAGATAAAATCATCATCCATTCTTGATCCAATTACCCTGATTCCTGCAGATGTAATCGGCCATCCATGCAGTAAACTCACTGGAGATTGAAGTCCATGAATGCTCTTGTATTACAATTAGCCCAGTGCTTGCTGGACCTAATACCTGGACACAACTACCTGGATGAGTTGACACATTAGCCTAACCATCACAGTCCACCCCTTGTCAACTCGGCAACCATACACATTACCCTAAAACATACTTAGTCTCTGAGTAAAAACAATTACATGCAAGTATACATATATATTTCTGCCTAACAATGTTTAACTCCCCTTTTTACAGCCAGAAATCCATTAATTCCCCACAGAATATGGTGCAAGGCCTTAGGCAATATTCACTCAAACTTGACATCCTTAAATATTATGACATGAAATTAACACAACTTTTCATATGATAGGGGAAAAGGTTGGGGAAGAAAACAATAAAATCATTTTGTGTACATATACAGACATACACATACTCATAATGAAACAGGGAAGAAGGACTATTACAGTACTCATTTCTGTAACTGTTCACATGGTCAAAGTTCATATTTATCACTACCTTCTTCCACTACCCATTCCATGTTCTCATTACCTTCAGCAAGCACTTCAGCGGGCCATGGTTCTTTGCCTGGTAGGGTGACCCAAACATTCATTCCCAAAGATTCTGGGCCATTGTTAGTCCTGTTTGAATTTGTTTGTTGCAGTTTTCCATTGACTTTAATCACTGGGCATGGCAGTACTAGATGACTCCCTATAGGATCTCCTGCATTCCAGGCAAACTCTTCTTTACACCCATTATGTAGATGTAGTCCTATTTCCCCTTGATAGTCAGGATCAATCACCCCAGCTAGCAGAGTAATTCCTTTCTTTGCCTGTAGATTCACAGGCAAGATGAGTCTGAAGTGGCCAGGTGGCAATCTTAAATTCAAGTTCAATGAAATCATTGTTGTGTTCCCTGCTGACACCACTCCTCCTTTTGGGACTAAAAACTGTAGACCAGCAGAGCTTAAAGTTGCAGGGACAGGAAGCAAAAATTATCCTAGTAGGTCACTGGGGTAATTCCTGGACCCATGAATCCCAGCTATGGGGAAGAGCACCATAAAGAGGATGCTGATGTAGAGCATGCATAGCATCCTGGAGGACATTGCCCCAGCCCTGCAAGGTATTGACACTTAGTTGACACCATATTTGAGTCTTCAAAAGGCCACTCCACCATTCTATTAATCCAGCTGCTTCAGGGTGGTGGGGTACAGGGTAAGACCAGTGAATTCCATGGGCATGTGCCCATTCCCACCCATCATTTGCTGTGAAATGGGTTCCTTGATTAGAAGCAATGCTGTGTGGAATGCCATGGCAGTAGATAAAACATTCAGTAAGTCCATGGTTGGTAGTTTTGGAAGATGCACTATGTGCCAGAAATGTTAACCCACAGCCAGAGTATGTGTCTATTCCAGTTAAAACAAATCACTGCCCCTTCCATGGTGGAACTGGCTAAATGTAGTCAACCTGCCACCAGTAGAAGGTTGTACACCTCCAGGAATGGTACCATATCAGGGGCTGAGTGTTGGTCTCTGCTGCTGGCATATTGGACAATCAGCAGTGATTGTAGCCAAGTCAGCTTTGGTGAGGGGAAGTCCATGTTCATGAGCCCATGCATAACCAACATTCCTACCTCCATGGCCACTTTTTTCATGAGCCCATTGGGCAATGACAGGAGTGGCTGAGGAAAGAGGCTGAGCATTACCAACAGAGTGGGTCATTGTAATGGTTTCAGAGTTTTATTTAATCATGAATTCCAAAAATACAGATTGGATTGTTCTTGTAAACTAACCTGGTCATCTGGGCATGATTAAGTTATGAGTAGGGCATGAACTGCCACGTCAGGGAGACATTGAGCCCCACCCCTCAGTGGGTGTGATTTCAAGTATAAAGGCTAGGCAGAGATTTAGAGAAGAGACTTAGAAAAGCAGATTGGAGAAGCAGTTCTGGTGTTGGAGTGAGCCGATCGCCGGATAGTCTACAGCTGCCTTGTGGAGAGATGCAATGCATAGAAAGCCTCATGGTCTACAGCTGAATTTGTGGTGAAAGCAGATGCTAAGCCCGTAGAGAAACACAGCCCCGGGAACAAAGGAATCCAGAAGCCTGAACCCTGCAGATGTCAGCAGCCATCTTGCTCCAACACATGGACTTTGGTATGGGAAGAAATTTATGTTTTGTGTCCTGGTAACTGTAAGCTTCTACCCCAAATAAATACCCTTTATAAAGACCATCCAATCTTTGGTATATTTCAAAAGGCACGCCTGTGGCTGATCAAAACAGAATTGGTACTGAGGAGTGGGGTGAGTGCCTTTTGCATATACCAAA
>PVKH010005359.1:0-22188 GCA_004027955.1 Chaetophractus vellerosus
AAGAGAGAAAGAAAGAAAAAGAAGGGATATACTTTATTTCCTAAGGAAAATAGATATATTTCCACTGAAGTAAATTTAATTAATATAGAAGAATAGTTTAATAAGAGATTTATATTTTCCCAGGACTGACAGGAGTAGAAGCAGCTTTCATATGTCTATTAATTAAGATGTTCTCAAAAAGGCCCAGTCAGTATATATCAACAATTGGTGTTTATCAAACCATTTATTAGCTCTTCTTCTTGGCAGTTCAGTAAATTCAGTAAACATTTATTTTCAATTTTGAGTTTAGAAAGATGCTAAGATTTAAATTTTGCATATGAGAAGTACTTATATGCTCTCTAGTACTTAAACATTAAGTTTTCCTTTCCATTCTAGAAGTGCTTGCATCATCTCTTTCTCTTTGTGTCACTCTGGAATCAACTGGGCAAAATGGAAGAAGCAAAGCTGTGGTGTATGAGTTTATTTTTCATGGACTGTGTTACTCAAAGTGCTCCAGACCTTCCTTGTATGGCCATTTTCTATACTCTACCTGATGACTCCCTTGCTGTGCTCTTTATCATGACTGACCACCATCTACATTCCCCCATGTATTTCCTCTCAGCCAGTCTCTCCTTTGTTGCCTTTGCCTTTCCTCAGTCACCACCCCTAACCTTATCACAGTCTTCTTGAAGGATAATAAGACCCTCTCCTTTGGAGGCTGCATGAGCCATATCCTCTGTATGTATTTCTTTGGAGGAGATTGTGCCGCTCGTGACAGTGACCTATGACCGTTATGTTGCCATATGCAAACCACTCCATTACTCCAGCAATGTGGACAGGAAAAAGTGTCTCTGTCTAGTTTTAATATCATGGATCACTGGCTTTGTGCATGCCATGAGTCAACTGGCTTTTATTTTGGGTGTGCCCTTCTGTGGACCCAGAGTAGAGGGCAGTTTTTGGTGATCAAACTAGCCTGCATGGATACTCATAATCTGCAAGTATTGATAAATGCTGACAGTGGGTTCTTGGCCACAACCTGCTTCATTCTCTTGCTGATTGCCTACACCTATAACCTATTAAAAGTCTGCCTTCTCTCTAATGAGGGGTGTCAAAAGTTCTCTTCACCTGCATTCCCTACATCACTGTCATGGTACTGTTCTTTGGGCCCTGCATCTTTATTCATCTGTGTTCACAAAGCATCATGATTTATACAATGAGAACTAAAGAAAATAAGTCAACATATATAGCCAAGGAATAATTTTTAGTTCTCTCAGGTAATCAGAAGTTCCATTGTGTGTTCTCCAATATGTCTACTCTTTGACCTGCAAACTGAATTGGAAATGTGCCCTATTCATATCAATAAACTATGAGCATTTTCAGATGTATGGTTTGTGGTTTTCCTATTATAAAAATACATCCAAATATCCAACACATACATTATTGTCTCTACAGAAAAATAACTCAGCACACATATTCCTTTGTTTATGTTCAAAGACTGCCAAATAACAATAATATTAATAACAACTACAAAAATGATAATTGTTGCCATTTATTAAACCAATCTAGGTTTAATCTAATATATTCCTTTAAACATCACTTTGAGATAGTTATTATTCCCATTAATAAAATACATGATTAATCAACACTATATCTAAATTAGGTATATAGAATACAAAAGAAATTTGAATCATCTGTATCCACTTAAGAAAAAAAAAATAAATGCCTCTAATCATGTTACTATCACCCTTGATCTCCACAAGTTTAATCTCCTTTATTCAAGTTTTAAGGTCATAAAACTTATTTAAAGGTAGCATTACCTTTTAAATGTTCTTTAAATACACAAGTAGAAGTGTCTGCAATATGTTGGAACATTATTTCTTTTCTCTTGTTAATAAATATTTTTTAGGATTGTTGATTTATTTGACATAAGGAAATAAGAAAAGGGTGTTGTGAGTGTTGGGACTAATACCTTGCTTCAAAGCAAAATAAATTTATACTGATGAGAAGAAAATCAAGGAGACACCATCAATAACAACAATAAAATTGATCTTTTATACAATTTAGTGTTAAGAGAGAATGAATGGTGACAGGTTATATGTCTAACCAATTTTTTGCATTCTAAAGAAGTTCTTACCTAACACTAAATCCCACAAAAGCTATATCTATATCTATTTGTGTATGTGTATGTATATACACATATATATGTATATGTATGCAGTTTGCATATTGCTAATTGGGTGAGAAGGGGAAAGATCAGTTATATCAGCACATAAGGTCTTTTAACTAAAGTTGCCAGCATGATATTGCATATTTTATATCCTTTGATGACATATGTCATTTTTGAATAAAATTTTATTTATGAACAGTTATAATATCTTAATTTTCAGCTTTTTCACATGAACAGATGAAAGTCACAATTTCTTGGAGTTGGATGCTATAGTAATATCTAAAAAGTTAGTAATGACAAATTAATCTTTATCTCTATTCCAATAATTTTCAGGGATCATAATGATAACAAAACTAATTCAGAAGAGACAGTTTAGTAATCATAACCATGGCTTTCAATTTCTTTAAGCACAAAAATAAGAAATGCAAACTGGTTTCTAAGAATATGAAATTGGTTTACATAATCATCAATTCAGCATAATTCCTTGTTAGTACTATGTGTTTCAAAGGGAATTACACTGAAGATCTAAAAAAAAGGTTTTTGAATACTTTTAAAAATACACCTAGAACATATGGAAAGTAGCTAAAGCCATAATTGCAAGAACTTATGAGCATATTTTAAAAAAATAAATGTTCCATATCAGTGCTCCAAGAATCCAACTTGTTAAAATTAATCTAAAGAAAGTAAGAAGAAAGAAATAGTAAATTAATAGTTTAAAAGTTAAAATTGAAAGAATGAAAAAAAAAGGAAAATCTATTTCTCTCAACAAACCAATAAAATTGATAATACATTAAGAAGAATAAAGAAGGAGAGAAAAACACATAAAATTGTATGAAAGATAAAAATAAATTATTATTCTCCATAGACAATTTTTTTTTTTTGTTTACCAGTTAGATGTGTCCTATAATCTCCTGAATTCTAGGAAGGCCTAACTCCTCATAATACCATTTAACACACTGTATTGACTCTTTCATTTCTGCTTTCCTCAATAGATAGTAAGCTTGATGAGTGCAGGAGTTGGTGAGTAAAGATGAATATAAAGGTAGATTCAATAGTGCTTTAAAAGCAAGTAGTTATTAGCAAAGAAAAATTTGTCTCTGACATTGAAAAAGCAAAAGAACCAGCCAAGGAAATATTAAATGAAAGCTTCAGATGAAGGGTGCTGTATAAGAGGAAGGAAATAACTAACACTGTAATAGCCACTGGTCTGCACCAGTTATTGGTCCATAGTGGTTGTTTGATTCGAACCCAATACAGATGACAAAAACATATTATCATTGGATCTTATCTCTATATAATTCAATGAACATCTAAAAGTAACACGTAATATTCTGAAATCTGAAAAATATATTGTCACAGATAAAAAATATAATCACCATCACACTGAATTGCTCAATTTCCCTATGCTCTTTTCTGCATGATGTTTGGCACGAGGGTAAACCAATGTGCATCAAAGACAGTATCTGTAGAAAGCCAATAATGGGCTAAGATATTGGCCATTAATACCCAGTCCTGCTAATTGGTTTCATTCCTAATGGCAAGAATTATTTATAACTCTTAGTCTTAAGCAATGATGGTGAATCTAAAAAGGAACCAGTGTGTCTATTTTTCAATCCTTGAAGCTCCTGCAGTTGAACTTGAACCTGAACAGATAGATAGGAAACCCACTATTTAATTATCCAGCACCTAGTTGCATTGTTAGCTACCTTTTTTATTTTTACTCCCCACATTCTAATTATCTTTTTTCTTCACCTTACTCTCTTTAACTCTCTTTTTCTGAATGCTTTTCTTGCATTTTGTTTTATATCCTTGTGGTCTGTCTCTCATGGTTTTAATTGAACATAAAATAGTCTCCAAAGCACTAATCCCTTTGTTAAAGTGGTATGTGAGATATTTTGAATATTCTATTAAGAAAATTAAGATTATAAAAAAATAATGTTTATGTCCTGGTTATTTCATTCTGACTGTGCACAACATGAAAAAGCATGTTTTTAAATTAGAAAAGCAATAAAAACAAGGCCTCTAAAAATAGGGCAATCAAGTTGAAGTTAAACAAAAATCACTGAAAATCCATTTGTAGAATTTTGGATAAATCCTAAATCTTTACTGAAATAAAATACCATTTGGCAACCCCCCCTCCCAAAATAAAAGCATTTATACTCTATACCTGTTTCTATCAATTATTGATATATTTCAATGTTGGTTCATGTAGATTTACATAAAAATTTATAGTCTACAGTGTATTATTGTATCTACTTTTAGTTATTTAATAATTCTTGGACAGATAATTTTTTCTCCTTAGTTAATTTTATAATAAATAATCATAAGTAAAGTAACTTTGATTGTTTCCCTAAAATTAATTCTTAATATATGGAAACTGTGTCACAATGAAAGATTTTTTACTTCTAAGACTAATCTGTACTCTGGGATGACTGGACCACTTCCCATTCCTAACAGACAAGAATGACAGGTGTTGCTTCCCCAGTTCCTCAGCATTTAGTGGAGTGAAAACTATAAAAAAATAAATCTGGTTCCTGAATTTAGGGTAAACTTAGAAGGGCCTTCTTAATATAAAGTTTGTAAAAATTATTTCATATGTATTTTATTAAAATTTATCATTTTACATTTCCATTTAACTCTTCAAATCATCCAGAATTTATTTTGCTCTAATATATATGGTAGGATTCTTACAATTTTATGTTTTTAATGCTTAACAACTTTTGAATATTATGAATTTATTTTATAAACTTTCATTATCTTACATAATTTTAATGTAATCTTTATCATATGCTAAATTTCCTGATATTCATCTAATCCTTAAATCTGTTTTGGTTTCATTTATCTGTTAAAGACTAATCACTGGTTAATTAGTACATGTCTTTGTATATTTAATACTTTTTATAGAAAATATTGTATTCTTTAACTCCCATTGTGTCTCCTTTTCAAAACTTTCTTGGTTATTAAAATGTTTTCTTGAATCACATGTTTTTGTTCCAAAAATATTCACTGGAATTTGATGAGTGCTACAGTTGTTGTTTAGATTACTTCAGTCAGATTTGATATATACATACATACATATATATATATGATTTTTTGCTTCAGAATGTCATTTATTTATTTATTTATTGGGAGGTATCAGGGATAGAACATGGGACCTTGCACATGGGAAGCAGACACTCACCACTGAACTACACCTGCTCCCAAGGATTGATATTTTTTGATAAATTTCAAGGTTTTCTTTTTCTATTAGAATGGTTTGATCTTCCATTTTAATCAGGATTTTTTAATGGAAATTCCTTCTGAAGTCAAACATTGCTAATCTCCTCCACTTAGTGTCTTACATGGTATACTATGAGATTTCAATGGCTTTCTTTTGATAAAGCCACTAAAGGCTTAAAGTTGAAGAGTTAGAATGTTATATTTCATCATCAGGAAGACAGCTTTGGAAGCAAAATTTAATTGGCTTGTTTGAGTGAGACTGAGGCAGAGAGATCATTTGGAAGCCTTTTGAACTGTCAGGATGAAAAATATGTAGCAGGAAAGCAAGAAAAAGACAATGGAAAAAAGAGGAGGGAATGTTAAGAAATACTTGAGAGTGAGTATTATGCAACTAGAGATGGCAGGTAAAGGAAGAACAAGAAAGCAGCATAACTGTCTATGCTGAGCATCTGGGAGATTTGTAATAATATTTATTAAGGCATTGGAATAGATTATGACTCCAGTTTTGAAATATATACCTAAAATGGAGGGTATACCATATACTCAAGTTGATATGTTTGGATATATTACCCTCATTTTCAGAGAACCAATATATATTTAGAAGTCACCCCATGTGGGCACAGTTAAAATGAGTAAACTGGTATGGAATAAAAGTGAATACTTAGTAAGAACATTGTGTCACATGAAAAGGTAAGGTGAGTAGAGGAAAAAGAATCATTATGTTAGTGAAATATATACCAAAGAAGTAAGATCTTTGGAGAATAGCTCAGGCAGTGCTGTTATAGAAATGCCAGGAATGCATTCACCCTCACCTGCAAGTAACATAAAACCTGAATTCCAGTGGCTTTAACAAATGAGAGCTCATTTTTCTCACATTACAAAAAATCTGAAGGGAGAAAATTGCTGGCTTTTTTTAGGTTTCTCAACATGCCTTTTGGGTCCTAATCCTTTTTAGCTTTTCACTGTATCATTCGTAATTTGTGAGTTGTAGTATATCATGGTTTCTTCATTATAGATATGGCATTAACATTAAATGTAGGAAAAAAGGGAAGCAGGAAAAGGAACTTCTCTACAAGAAATGTATTATTTTATTTGGAAAGGAAAACCTCACATACCTATTCTGATTTATAGTTCATTAAACCATTCTGGGTCACATGTCCATCTTAGACCAAGTCATAGCCAAGTAAAATGACATTATACCAACTGGTTCAGAAAAATCATGTTCACCCATTCTGTGGGCTGAGATAGGGATACTTACTGCTATGATAGAGAGATTTCTTTAATCAACTAGCTAAACAAAGAATTTCTTGAAAGAATAGGGAAGGGGAATGAATTTATAGAAGTCAAGAATCTAAGGGCAAGGGGACTTACAGAAACAAGGCAATGTTAAACAGTGTCAAATTAGGAAGAGATCAAAGAAAATAAAATGATGGAAAAGTAAGTTTTTCATGAGATTGTAAGAATACAGGGATGCTTTAAAAAAAAAAAGCCTCTGTGGAACCAGGTTGTTTTGGTTTATTGAAAGGAACAAAAAGTTAGAAAAGCTAATCACGGAATGCTTGGAGAGAGAAATGAGTATTTAGAAAGGAACATCAGATTCAGGGATTTGATTTTTTTAAAGAAATTTTCTGTGTTAATAGGTCAATCTTCTTTTTAAAAAAAAGAAAGTTTAATTGATAGATCCTGAGGGAAGATCCAGGGTATGTTTGAAGGAAATGGCCTTGAAGAACATAGTACTGGTGTTAAAAGCAAGGAGTAAGATGTCCTGTTATTCTAAATATGAGTCCTGCTTTGATACTGGATCTCTCTTAGACTCAGTTTTTCCATTTGTAAAATGAGTCTAATAAAACTGTATCTGTCCTATGGAATTTTGGTGAGGTTTAAAAGAGAATATGCTTGATAAAATCTCTTGCAAAAAGTAGGCACCTAATGTTATTTATTATTACTAACTTTAGTTGTCATTTATACATACCAATGGGTATTCAATATCTTATAACCAATATTTTATTGCAGATAATGACCCAATAATAAAATGTGCCATGAGTTGTACATGATGAATTATCTGAATTTATATACCAGACTTCCACTGTAAATTGTAAAGAAAGGAAAACATTCAATAGTTTGGCCTGATGATCTCAATTTGCCCAGTGAAATAAGAAATTCAGCTAGTGATAAACTGAAATTAGAGTGAGAGCATCAATGTGAAGGTGATAGAAAGTGCCTAAGATTGTAGAAATGGGAAAACACCTAAGTTAATGGTCAAGAAAATGTTCTTTGAAATCCTGGAAAGAAAATACCAACAAACAAATCTGATAATTGTATAAGAAGGGACTCAATTTCATTTGACTTCATGTATGATATTCATAATATACATTTATTTTTCTTCTTGCCACACTCAAACACAAATAACTATAGCATATTTATCCCCTAGAAAAACTTATCAGAATAGGAAATCTCTTTTAATACCATTGATACTGACTACCACATTTTCTATCCTCAGATCATTTGAAACTCAGCTCTTCTGTACCAGACAATGGATGGACTAAATGACACTGTGGTTTCTGAATTTGTGTTGCTGGGACTCCCTACATCTTAGGAAACAAAAAAGTTTTTCTCACATTCATATTCTTCTTCCTCTAGGCATTATCCTAGGAAACCTTTCAATTTTGTTTTCAGTGATTTTTGATTCTCACTTACATTCCCCTATGTACTTCCTGCTGGCCAAGTGGTCCCTCACTGACATGGGGGTTTCCTCTACCATAGTCCCCAAGATGATCACAGACTTTTTAAATGAACACAAAGTGATTTCTTTTCAAGTTTGTAGAACACAAATATGCTTCATCTACATCACAGGAGAAGTGGGGATGGTCATAGCCGTGACATTTGACAGGTACATGGCAAACTGTAAGCATCTTCACTACTTGAAAATCAGGAGCCCTACATATGTGTTTCATTTGTAATCACTGTCTGGGTGACTGGGGTGATCCATGCTATGTCTCAATTTGCTTTGTTTTATAAACTTGCTGTTTTGTGGCCCTAATAAAATAGACAGCTTTTTCTTTGACTTTCCAAGGATCATTAAACTTGCATGCCCAGATGGGTACAAATATGAGTTTATTATTGCTGCCAACAATGTGTTCATGTCCATGGTCACCTTCTTCCTGCTGATCCTTTCCTATGTCTTCATTTTGGTCACCATCTGGAAACATTCTTCAGGAAACTTATTCAAGACATTTGTCACATTGTCACCTCACATCACTGTGGTTGTTGTTTTTTTTTTCTTTTACTCTATGCATATTCCTTTATTTGTGGCCTTTTTCCACATTGTCACTTGACCAATACCTGCTTAACATTGATTTTGCTGTCACCCCTCTCTTGAATCCTGTCATCTATATATTAAGGAACAATGACATGAAGATAGCAATGAAAAGATTGAACTAATGGGGATATTACACATAATTTTGCTAACTCAGAACTCTTTTTGGAATTCTACAACTATATATCAACTGCCTGTTTGATATCTTTACTTAGGCATCCTAAATTTGATATGTCCAGAACTGAACATACCACCTACCTCCATAAAAGTGTTCATATTACATCTATACAACCTTTACTTACTACCTTATTACCATGGGAAATGTGACTCCATTGTGCTAAGCATGGATATGTTAGCAGCCAGCAGAAATATCTACTAAATATTGTCTTATGATCAAAATTTAGGATCACTTTACCAATAACAATGAACCTGAATGATGTGTAATGAAGAATGAGAGAGTTGATTGAAACCTGAAATGGACTAGTGAATGTATTATATTGCTAGACCTGACAATTGAAATTAAAATGTTATTGAAAGTCTTTACTAACAAATATGGGGGTGGGGGGATGGATATTTTCTCAGGCAATAACTATATACTTAATATTAGAAGTGTTGATTTGCTCCAAAAAGGAACTAATATCTAGAAAATAAAAATGGTAAGAATTACAATCTGACTGATTTTAACATAATGTAATCATTCTCAAAGGTCCATCAGTGTTCTGTACATGTCAACTAGGCAAGTTGGAGGAGTTACTGATAGAACTCAAAAGCTCTGCATAGGGGCCAGCTGTAGCCCAATTGGTAGGGTGCCAGTTTACCACATTGGAGGTGGTAAACCGCCACCAGCAGGGGGAACCACCACTGGCAGGGCAAGCTGCCACAAGCAGGGCAAGCCCCCGCGAGCAGGGTAGGGCATTGCAAACAAGCAGGCCGCCATGCAGTGAGCTGACTCAGCAGGTCACCGCAGTGGGGGGAGAGAAGCAGACACAGAAGAATGCAAAGATGAACACAGCAAGAACAACCAGAAGGGGGGGGGGTATGTAATATATAAAAAATAAATCTTTAAAAAAAAAAGCTCTGCATATTTCATGTTCTTGATAGTAGTAAAGATCTTTGCAATTCCTTGTGAAACACAGTATTAATTTGATTTATTATTTTGGAAAAGAGTGCTGGCTTCCATTTGCTTTTCCTACTACACCTATCATTGTTGGATCAGGTACCTGATGTGAAAGGTTTTCCAGTATATAAGAGGTCTATGCCAATTCTACATTACAGAATTATGAAAATAGCCAAAGGGACCCAGAAAGTCCACCATCAGATGAATGTAGCCAAAATTGCATTGATCACAGACCTCCAAAAGCTACTACTTCTGACTTGTGGGCCTCAAAAGCTTTTTGACTTTACAGAAATTATTGATATTTCAGAAACATTGTCCCATAAGACCCCCAATGTTTGATTATTTTAAAGTCCTTTTAGAGAAAGAGAAGAGGAAGATTTACAGCAAAATTTGGGGAGGTCTTTTGATTTCCACATAGGACTGAAAGATCATGCATGTCATCACTTCTATTCTAGCAATAGGAAAAAAAATAACCAACTGAATAACAACAATTCCTCTTACATCCCTCAGAGAATTGAAATCACAGAGTCAGCTGGTTTCCACCAATTGGAGAGAAAGGCAAGAACAGAACCACAGTTACTTGGTGCTAAAGCCCAATAGCAGAAGCCCTTTCCTACAGTCAATACCCATAGTAATACATTAGCTATTCTTGATGATTTCTAGAGCCTCAGTGTGGATTGCCATTTTCTTCCAGGTCTTACCTCAATGTGAATATCTATGGCAAAAAAAATTTGTGTATTTTCAGTTGGGAAGATTATAAGTAATCTCTTAAAAATATACCCAGAGCTTTCTTTCTCCTTAACCAGGACAAAACTAATTTATTAGAGTTCAGGTGGCCTGGGAGTAAGGAAGCATCCACCTCTAATACTTTCTAGCCTTCAAAGAGAGGTTCCACCCAACTCCAGGCCTTCTAGCCTTCTGTGTGGAAGAAGAGAATTAAGGAACTCCAATCTCTTCTAGCCTTCATGACACATTAAGAGTTTGGTAGGGTGAAGGTTAAAAGTAGTTGTGAGGTTCACAGCCTGAGGGTACAGGCTCAATAATAGATTGAGACATTATCATAGGATTATGTAGCATTTATCTTCTCCTCACACTTTAGTTCCACTTCAGTTGGGCTCCTATATATTACAAGCCTCAGGTATTATTTTAAGAAGTTGTATAAAAATGACAGCATGAGAAGACAAAAGTAAAGACACCAGAGGAAATTTCAGCCTCTGATACCTTCAAATTCACCCAACAGTAGAAGTGTCCTAATGTTTAGCCAGAAGCATAAAACATCACACACAGTTCCTTTAGCCTGCATATCATGAGCAGGTTTCAACAAAAATTAATGATGCAAAAAAAAGGCAAAAACCACAGTCTGATTAGGCAGAGCAAGCATGAGCATCAGCGTAAGCTATGTGAGAGAGTGGGGAATATAAGATTGGGAATTTACAATAATTATGATTTATTTGCTAAGTGCCATAAATAGAAAAAGTGGTTTACATGCAAAAACAGATGGGTAATGTAAGCAGAGAGGAGGAAATTTTACAATGGATCAAGAACAAATGCTAGATATTAAAAATATTGTAATTGAAATATTGACTTCACCAGTAGATTGATACTGTCAAGGAAAGAGTCAGTGAGCTTAAAGATATGTCAATAGAACATCCCAAACTAAAAAGAAAATTTAAAAGGACTGAAAACTATGGAATAAAATATCTAAGAATTGTTGAACAATGACAAAAGATGTAATATATGCATAATTGCAACACCAAAAATTTATAATTCTCTAATGACATATGATGTTGAGGAACTTCTTTTTTTTCCTTATTGTTATATGTATATGTTTTTGTTGAGGTGTCAGTTCAGAACATTTGCCTGTTCTTAATTGGATTGTGTTTTTTTTTCTTCAGAATTCTTTGCATATTTTGATACAAGCCTTTTGTCAGATATATATGTTTTGCAAATATTTTCTCAATGTATGTGGCTTATGTTTTAATTTTCTTAACAGTATCTTTGACAGAACAGAAGATTTAATGCTAATGAAGTCAAATCAGCTTTTTTTTCTTTTATGGATCATCTTTTGGTGGTGTATCTAGGAAGTAATAACCAAGTTCAAGGTCACCTAGATTTTCTCCTGTGTTATCATCTAGAATTTTTTTTTATAGTTTTACATTTTAAGTTTAGGTCAGTGAGCCAGTTAGAGTTCATTTTTTGTAGAGGCATAAGGCCTGTGTCTAGATTTATTGTTTTGATGCAGATGTCCAGTAGTTCTAGCATCATTTATTGAATGATGAGCTTTCCTTTCTCCAGTAAATTGCTTTGTTTTATTATGACAGGTAAGTTGACAGTATTTCTGTGGTCTGTTTCTGGGATCTCTATTCTGTTTGACTGATATTTGCTACACTGTCTTGAAATCAGATATCAGTCCTTCAATTTTGTTATATTTTGGTGACTCTTCTGATTCTGTTGCCTTTCCATATAAAGCTTAGAATAGGTTTGTTGAAATCCACAAATAAATTGCTGGTATTGTGATTGAGAGTGTATGGAATGTAGAGATAAGATTGGGAAAAATTGACATCTTAAAAATATTAGATCTTCCTCTCTATGAACATGGAATTTCTAGCCCCTTATTATCTCTCCCCTCTTAGCATATCAATGATACTTCTTTTAAACTATTTTTTCATTGTTCCCCTAGGGATTGCAATATACATTTATAACAGATCTAAATACACTTTTAAATAACATGAATCAGCTTATGGATAGTGTGGTTAATTTCTTAAAAAGTGTTTTAGTTCTTTCCTGTCCCTTACAACATTCCTGTCATTTATTACAATTATCCATAAGCAGTAAACATCCAATATGTTTCCACTATTATTATTTTAAACACTGTTATCTATTAGTTTAGCAAAGGATATTTATTTATCTTCATTTATTCCTCCTATAATGCTTTTCCTTTGTTTAAGTATATATGAATAACTCACCAGAATCATTTTCAATCTCTTTGGGGAATTTCTTCAGGGAACTGGTTTACTGATGACAAATTTTCTCAATTTTGTTTGTCAGAGAAAAAGTCTTTATTTCTCCTTCACTTTTAAAGGAAATTTCACTGGGTCCAGACTTATAATCTGGTGTTTTCTCTTTCATCACTTTAAATATTTAACTCCATGCTCTTCTCCCATGCATGTTTCTGTAAAGAAGTTCACTTTATCAAATACAGAGCTTAAACAGTGCTCTATAGGTAATTCCCCCTCTGGATATTTCAAGACTTTTCTTTGTCTATAATTTTCTGCAAATAGAATATGATGTGCTTATTTGTAGTTTTGTTGTTGTTGTTTTTTAAAAAATTTATCCTGCCTAATGTTCTTTGAATTTCTGGGATCTGTTGTTTGTTGTCTGCCATTAATGTTGGAAAACCTTCAGCCATTTTCCTTAAAATATTTCACCTATTCCTTTCTCTTTCCTCTCTTTTTGGTGTTGCAATTATGCATATATTACATCTTTTGTCATTGTTCAACAATTCTTAGATATTTTATTCCATAGTTTTCAGTCCTTTTAAATGATATCCCACCACGCATTTCTTAAAATGGCTAAAATCCAAACACTAACAACATCAAATTACAATGAGGATGTGGAAAAGAAGGGACTTCCATTCATTGTGGGTGGAATGTAAAATGTTGTAGCCATTTTGAAGAGTTTTGAAGTTTCTTACAAAGCTTCAATCCAGCAATCATGCTCTTAGGTATTTACCCAAAAAAGTTGAAAATACCATATCTACAAAAAATGCACACAAATATTTACAGAATAAACATTAATATTTTATTCATAATTGACAAAAAGTGAAAGCAAATAAGACACGCTTAAATCAGTGAATGGATAAATATACTGTGGTATGTCCATTCAAGGTAAAATTATTCAGCAGTTAAAAAAAAAGTGAACTGTCAAGCCATGGAAATGCATGGAAGAATCTCTAATGCATATTGTTAGGTGAAAGAAGCCAGCCTGAAAAGGCTAATGATTCCAATAATATGACATTCTGGAAAAGGCAGAACTATAGAGACAATAAGTTCATTAGTGGTTTTAAGTAGTTCATGTGGAGGAAGGGCAAGATAAACAGGTGCAACATGGCATTTTCACAGCAGGAAAACTATTCTGTATTATATTCTTATGATGTATAGATGGCATTATGCATTTATCAAATCCCATTGAACTCTACAACACAAAAACTGAACCTTAATGTAAATTTTAATCAGCTATGATGAGTGAATATAGTTAATCAAATGCAACAATTGTATTCCACTAATACAATATGTCAATACTAGAGGAAACAATGTGTGGAGTAAGAGGGGGTATATGGAAGCTTTGTGTATTATCTGCACAATTTTTCTGTAAATGAAAAACTGCTCTTTAAAAAAGTACATTTTTATTGACCATGTAAATGCATCCTTCCTAAAGAGGATCTAGACTGCCTTGCAAACTGGCCCAAGTTTAAGAATTGTTTGAAGCAATATTGCTGTCTGTTGTGGTGATGCAAGTCATACTTCTGTTCACCAGAACAACAGTTTTTCTGCCTGTACAAATCAATCAAGATTTTAGTAATCTTCTCATCCATTTTAGTTCCACGAATACCCTGATCCTCTAGTTAATGACAAAATCTCTGCATCTCAGACTATTATCATTACTGCTAAGGGTCTAATATCCATTACACAAACCATGCCTACATTTTCTTTGCAATCATCACCACTTGGACCTTGCCACTCTTGAAATCCTATTAGATTCATAGAAACCAGTGTAATTTCATTATTTCCTAGTGGACATTTTGACATTTTCTGAGTTTTCACAGATGCTAGGGTTTTCCTCAATAATACATTTCTTGATATTCTGTCCTTAGCCCTGCCTTCTCTCCCTAGTGCCAGGGCAGCCAGTCTGTGAAAAGGCTTTACCTCTCTCAGACTTTTATGTGCATCTGTGTGAGAGAGGATTTCCACTGAACCTCCTACTAATACCAATCCTTGGTTATTGTTAGAGCTGGGGTTCATTTATATTAGGCTCTGAATTTGTGAGGGAACAACGAATGTATTTCATGAAATCTTGGTGAAGGGAGTGTTTGCTAGACTCTTCTATGGGATATGGTAAAGTGGTGGGTGAATAGTTCTTACATGATAAACCCATTCTAGCTTTCCAATATTTATAAGACTTTCAATAATTTTCCTCAAGAGTAACAAGAAATTTCTAAATTTCACTTTAATTTCATGTAGTCTACTCTTACACCCAGGTTTCAGTAAATCAGCCAAGCAAACCAAGTCAACCAATCCCAGCTCTTTGAAACAACACATTGAATCTAGAATCTCTCCTTAATGATCCATGTAAAATTTTTGACTTAATGTATGCTTATATATATGTTATCAGAATATAAATATCAAAAGCCATAGAACTGTACAACACAGTGAACCATAATGTAAACTCTGGTCTATATATAAAACCATCATGATAATAACATTGTTCCATCAATTGTAACAAAGTATGACATTAATTTAAACTGTTAATAATAGGGAAACTGCATGCAAGTAGTAATATGGTCACTCTGTTATTTCTATATGATTTTTCCATAAACTTACAATTTCTTTAATTAGAAAATATATTTAAAAAGCATGATGAGATACCACTTCATACACACTATGAAGGATATTATGGAAATGTCAGATCAGTGAAAGTGTTGATGGGGATTTGGAAGTATTGAAATTTGGCAGGCCAAAACTAGTTTGGGAGGATATCCTCTGTTCCTGTAAGCTTTGTTTCTGAAACTGTTTAACTGCAGGTCATATAACCTGAGCATGTGCAGAAAATACTGATTCTTGTCCTTCACTCAACTTTTGAGGCACCACAGGAACCCAGGTCACCTCCCTCAGAACCAAGGTTACAAGGACACAGAGATATCAGAAGCAAGTCAAATGCAAAATGTCCTCCACTAAGGAAAATTTGGCCTAAAATTCACTCTACTACATGTGGACAACTCTATAATTAACCATTTGGACTATGCCAAATCAATCCTCTCCACTTCTGTCCCCACCACTAACCTCCCTTTCCCAGAAAGTCTCTCTTAACTCTTAGATTGGGGAGGTATATCTGAGGTATATCTCTTGTCTCTTTCCCTATCAACATTGCAATAAAACTTTGTTTTCTCAAAATGCCATAGGATTGGCTTCTGTGTTTATTGGGTAATAAGGCTTTGCTTGGTAATTTGGTGACCATGAAGGGACTTCTGGTCTCAGGTCCACTTGCCCAAGGTACTGATGCTATGGCAGGACATGCCACCCCTGACTCCCACTGATCCTAAGTGGCCACTTAGTCTGGTTTATCTAGAAGCTCAATGTTTGGCATCCCCTCTGTTATTGCTCAATACTTCAAGCACTTCAGTACTATTTGCAATTTTGAGGAAAGAAAATGTTCTGGGAATAGACATCTCTGTATGAGTGCCTATTTTCTTGTCCAATGTTTGTCTGTTAGGATTGTGGGTTAAAGTCCTATCTTTTTGGATAAGTTCTGCCCTTAGGGTTCAAGTCCCCTTCTGGAAGCAGGGAAGAACTTCTGTGGGTAAGAGTCCCAAGATTAAGCACAATATAAGAGAAGAGCTATTCATATTGGAAAGTTTGAAAGATAACTATGTTGGAATATCTGTGTAAGAAATTGTAACAATTCTAATTGTTAGAATTAATATCACTATTAATGCAATGTTAATGACTGCAGTCCTTTAGGATGTATTTTACAAAATTGGTTAATGTTCAGCTATGACCAATGAAAAAGAAACAGATGATTTTTTCTGGTAACATGTACTGGCTTGAAGATAAATTAGAATTGGGAGAACATTGGCCTGAAAATAAATTTTTAACTTACAATACTATCTTGCAAATATATTTATATTTGAAAAAGGGATGTTTTAGTTTGCCAAAGCCTATCAAGTCAATATACCAGGAATGGGTTGGCTTTTACAGTGGGGAGTTATTAACTTATAAGCTTACAGCTCTGAGGCAATGAAAGGGTCCAAATCAAGGTATCATCAGGAGATATTTCTACCCAAGCTGCAGTTGTGGGTGATTAGGCACATGGTGCATCTACCACTCTCTTTCTTCCCCTCCAGGCTCAATTGCCTTCAACTTCTGGCTTCCAGGACTTTCACTCTCAGGTTCTGGGGGTTTCCTTCTGTTTCTGTGGCTCTGCTGATTCCAATTAATAAGGAACTCCAATGTGAGAAATAAGACCCAATCTGGTCTAAGCCTTACGGGCTAATCTAATGAAATGGTCCTTAACTGAATCTCATCTAATCAAACACAATTTAAGAACATAATTTTCTGGGGTTCACAAACGACCCAAACTACCACAAGGGAAAATAAATGCATTGGAATCCCATATGTTCAATTTTTTATGTCTTTGTGTCAGAATAAGAATTTAGAGAAAATGTGCCAAATTTTAGCTCAAACTAATGAGTTTTTTATTTCTGTGTTTTTGTGTCTGGCTCATGGCTTAAGATTTTAATTGAATTTATAAGATTTATACTTGTGTCTGTCTGTTTGATGTATATTTTTCTACCTCCACATGGCAATTTTTTTTTTATTTTTAAAAAGTTTTTTAAAAGAGCTCTATTCAATTTACTTAAATTTAAATAAGCACTTAAATAAGCCCTCATTCATAAATACCCCTAAAGTCCTAGAATTTAAGGAAACTGAACTTGTAATACTTCCTATGTAAAAAAGTGTTTTCATAGAATTAAATATTAATATTTTAAAACTTCAGATGTATTATCAAGCTTGAAAAAATTATGCAAACTCCTGACTGTTCTAACTCTCCTTTAAACACCCTCTGTCTTCCTCCTCTGTGTCCTAGCTCAGCCTAAATTCTCTTCTACAGTAACATGATTTCCAAAATCCCACTGAAGACTCAGAGGGTTTTGTAAAATAATTGAATCTTATCATTTAGACTTATGAGCCTGGATACTGACATCTTTACCAATTAATTTACCAGACTGCTGGTGAAGGACATGAGAAAATCTGAAAAGGACAAAACAAATTGGAAAAGAAATCCCTTAAATTATCTTTCAAAAAGAAAAGTGAAGCATTTAAGCTAGATGAGGAAATTCATAAGGTCATACATAAAATACCTTATGTTTTTCCCAATCAAATTATTAATTGGAAAAAATTTCAACCTGAAAACTCAATGAGCCCATAAGTGAATACTGTAACAGGCTTGGAGAAAAAAAAAATTAAACAATTCTCAGATATTGACCATAATGTTACCAGATTTTGTCTAGGTTCTTGACTTAGGCTGAAGAAATGAATTCTAGAGTATATAGGGTTAGTTAGGCCAGTAATTTATTATGGTAGGGAGGGAAGAGAAATGGGAGAAAATAAAAGATCATGGGTCTCCAGTAGAGAGTAAGGGGCTAAAGAGTGATAAAGAGGGCTGTTTTAAAGACTATAATTTCCTATTATTGATTATAAATGCCCAGGTTTTTACTTGTGTGTTGTTACATGCAGGGAAGACACAGTGAGAGCAAGGCACAGAAGCTAAGAAAGGCTTCGGAGAAAGAGAGCTATTCAAACTTTGTACCTGCTTTTTAAACCATTAATTATTCCACCCCTTTGCTAATGACATGGGAGGAGTCCCAGCTGTTGGTTGTTTTGATTGATTACACCACTCATCAATCCTCCAGATGGGCGCAATGATAATGTCTCTGGAGAATATCCAGGGCTTCTCCTGGCTTCCAGAGTAAATGTTCTGGATGAGAAATCTTGTGAGGGTCTTCCAGCAGCCATCCTGGGGGTATCAATATCCACATGGATTTGTTGCCAGGTTCTAGATCCATCTATTGGATCCTATATGAAGGCTGCTTCATTCCCCCTCAGAGAGTTTACACTTTTATTCTTAAAGGGGTGCTGAAGGGAGATGTTCATTCTTCTGTAACTACTTCCTGCTGGTTAGAGGCAGTAGGCCCCACCTGACAAGGTGGAAAACCCTCAGTTGGAGAAAGACAGATCTGGCATCCTGGATGAAGTTGGATGAAGTCCTCATTTGGCTAACAAGATGCTGATTCTGGAAGAAATAAACTTGATTAGAATTTTGAGGATATATGGTTCCACTAAGCAGATGCTAGACCACAAAAGTAGTAAAGGTCAGGTGTCTGTAAAGTCTGCATTTTCCCAAAGTTGATAGGAAACAGTATTCTTTTAGTTATTTTATGATGTTGCTTAAATATAGAGAGAAGAGATTGCAATAGACAATGGAGTTAGGTATAAATTGCCAATCCCATTTCCAATGGTAGGGAGAGGAATGAGAAGAGGCATTGCCCTTTTTAGTTAAGATACAGGAGATGAAAATGGACAAAGTTTCTTAAGAGGTATCTGGTTTGCCCTCCCCTGTAGCATCTTGGCTACAGTTAGAGGGAACAGTTGGATTTAACATAGACACTACTTAGCTTTGTCTCTTGGAAAAGTATTTCAGGCTGTCCGATGACTGGCACTCATGCATCCCTTTAGATGTTTCTGGTAAGCTGGCACTTTCCTGGGTAGCTGGCTTCACTCGGGATAAGGACACCAAGCTGGAAATTCCTTTAACTTTAATAGCTGTGGGCATGATCAGAACTACAGGGTAAAGTTCCTTCCATTTAGGCTTTACTTGAAAATGAGGCCTGATTTAGTGCCAGGTTTTGAATAGAACCTGGTTTACAGGTCTTTGGTGAGGAAAAGTTGCCCATGGACAATCACAAAGGATCTAAGCTGAAGTGGGTTTTAGCCACCTTATTTATTGTTTCCCTTCTGGTGGGAAAGACTTAGCCCTGGCTAGATGGCATGTGGGTTTGCCAGTCCTCCCCAGGGTATGAGTGGGACAGGTTCTGGAGCAAGTGCTAAGAGGGATAGCTGGGTTAAGCACATTCATTAACTACTTAGGAAATGAAGTTTACCAGGACTTTTAACATGTTTAATGTTTCCCTGCATATGATCTAGAATAGAAAAGATATCACCATAATCACCAGGCATATATCAAGAGTAAGAGAGATATAGGTACAGTATTTAATGCTAATTAATGTACTACTCAATGCATAAGTTTTTTCTTTCAGCTACAATTAATAGTGTTAAGTTCCAGGTTTGCAATACCTTACATGTTATCTCCCCATGGGAGCAGACCCTAATGCCAGTTGTGTTTAAGTTCAACTCACAGTACCCTGGTGATCATTGTTCCACTTGTTATGTCCTTTACAAACCAGCATGCTGCAACACCATTGACCCTAAAGAAAAGCTAGGAAAGTAGATTCCAGTGTTCCACTGGCCTAGTGCTTAGCACCGTTCAACCTTATGAAGCAGTTTCAGACTGGAGGTGATATTCATTATAAATTTAGCTATATCAAGCCATTGTTGGCTGCTGCAGGAGTTTGAAACTGCAAGGTAGTCTCCATTGACTTCAGGAGCACAACCAGAGATGTAGTAGATACTTTTGTTTTAGGGGTCAGTGACCAACCTCGCCAATAACTCAAATGGAGAGGCAACATGCAGTGTATTAAAGGCCTGGTTTGAATGCACAAGAGAGTTTGAAAATGCTGAAGTCTGTCTCTTGATTTTAAAATATTTTTAAAACACTTCCAATGCAATGCATAACATATCAAATGAATTTTAACTTTTTAGTACTTTGCTTCTTACTTCTATACTTTTACCATGAAGACATTAATTTTCAGATATTTTACTTTAGCAGTATAGGAAAAACTACTTTTTTCCATTTTTTTTAAAAAAATGAAAACTGAAGATTTGCAATGGAATTAAGATTATCTTTCCATACCACCACTTGTATATGCAGACTGAGGTGGCTCCTGACAAGTTTCACTGCTATAAGTTACTTTTTGCCATTAATATCAATTTTGGTTGCTAGTTAGTAATGGCTTCCTGGAATAGCTATTTAAATACTTCAGTTTAGAAGATGCTTTTTACAAACTCTTTATAATTGACCACAACCACATAGACTGGTTAATTTACCTTAGATTACAATTAGCAACCAATGGAATTCACCTTATCCATTTAAAAGTGGGCAGATCTACATTTCTTTAATCTAATTTCATTAGATATGAACTTAACTTTTATCACCTTAAAGATTTAATAAATTTATATACTTGGTATTTCATAAACCTAAGGAGATAACACTGAAGATAAATAAAATCAAAACTGTTGTAGTTTATGTAAGGAATATTTTTTGTTTTTTTCACAGGAGGTTAAAACTCCTTTAATAAAATTATAAACTGTAAATAATCTTAAAATCACACCGACTGCTAGGTTCTGGAAAACTGTTTTTAAAGATCTTTCCATAGCTTTCAAGGACTTTTTCTTCATTTGTTGATATTTGGTAACAGGATTATTAACCACCTTTATTTTAAGGTTGTTAAAAGGTTTAAATTGAGGAATTATAGGACAAACTATGATTTTTAATTCCCTATCTTAGAAGATAGAGTTTCAATCTGTCACACCTCATTTTCCCCCCAGAGCTCTTGCAAAGAGGTCTTGGGGCAGGCTAAAGAGCTTAGGAAAAACATTTTTCCTTTTCCAAGTTTCTATATTTAGATTTCTGTATTACCTTCCCATCCTGCTTAGCCTAATTTGGGCTTGAAGAATACTTATTTACATTTATAACTGCATACTTGATTTTGAAAGAGGTAATAAATAACTTAGGAACAAAGCTGCAGGAACTTGCCCGGGAAAAGTCGTTTTTCGAGAATAAAAACAAACACTCCCCGAATGGAATGTACATTCCTAGAAATATAACCTGACTAAATTGCCATCTGCTTCTGTAACGCTGCTTGCCACACTCCTCCCCCCTTCACCCCCGGTTTCTGCCTATAAAAACTGTGCTCAATTTCAGTTCAGCGCTCCCTGTTCCTTGGTGTTCAGTGAGCCCCACGCATGCTTGGAATAAAAATCCCCTTGTGTTTTACATGAGAGTGTGTCTTTTAAGTTTTCTTGGCGTGGTGGGCGGACGACCCTTACATTTGGAGGTCCCACCGAGATTCAGCCCTCTGCTCTACAACGACCACCTCGGGGTAAGCACGGCCGTTAGTTTCACTTTTGTTAGTTTCACTTTTGAGTCTTCTGCTATCGCTTGTTGTTGTGACTGGCGCCGTGGAGCGAGAGCTCCCACGCTTGCTGAGCTTATAGACTTCTAGAAAGTGTAGTTTGTGGTGGATTCACCATTCAGCCCTCAAGTCTTCTGCTATCGCTTGTTGTTGTGACTGGCACTGTGGAGCGAGAGCTCCCGCGCTTGCTGAGCTTCTTTTTAGCTCTTAAAGAATTGCAGGTCATTACCTCGGGGGATGCCCTGAGGATTAAAGACTTCTAGAAAGTCTAATTTGTGGTGGATTCACCATTCGACCCTCGG
>PVKH010005360.1:0-22186 GCA_004027955.1 Chaetophractus vellerosus
GCATCCTGAGCTCTCCAACCTGTCCCTCCCAGTCCTCCCAGCCAACAACCCTGCACCACAAAACCCAACAATATCATCACCCACCTGTCCCATTCCCCCAACACACAAACACACTACATCACCTCACCACATATTACGTCCTTATGGATGATGTCCCACTACTTTCTCTTTTCTTTTTCTTTCTTTTAAAACTATCTTTCAGACCCTAGTTCTCAGGGACTGCTCAATTTCCTTTATTCATATCAATGAGATCATGTACACCTCATCCTTCAATGCCTGGCTTTCTTCACTCAATATAAGGTTTTCAAGATTCAACCCTGTTATCCCGTGTGTTAGCACTTTGTTCCTTCTTACTGCTGAGTAGTATTCCATTGTATGTATGTACCATATTTTGTTTATCCATTCATCTGTTGTTGGGCACCTGGGTTGATTCCAACTTTTGGCAATCGTGAACAATGCTGCTATGAACATTGGTGTACATATATCTGTATGTTCACACATAGTATATTCACAGTCTGTTCTTCATAAAGGTCCAATTTTCTAAACTTCTATCCTCTTCTTTTGGATGGGAAATCATTTTCCTGTTTCTTTATCTTTTATTCTTTCCTTGCACACTATATGTTAACTCTGGGATATAGTCCCTGAGATGACTGCTTCTTAGTTTGTTATGAACTGGTGATATGGCAGTGATTTTCATGAGTTTCAATGAGGAATGTCTTCCCAAATCGAATGCAAAGTGCTAGGTTCTTCCTAAGTGAAATGTACAAAACAACATAACATTCATTTATTAAATCATGTTAGTAGAGATATTGTCATTTAAGAATTTATCCTTAGATAAACAAAAAAACCCACTGAATTAAAAATGACTCTCTTAAGGTCTGTGGTAGAGTGAATTATATTCCCCGATTTATGTATGTTCTTAAGTGTAATACACGTCCTCGTGGGTATGGACCCCCAGGAGAGATTTGCTAGGGTCAGAAAGGGATTAAAAATCCACTTCCCCAGGATCCAGGGTGGGCATGGGCCAATCGCTGATCATGGATTTTCATGAGCAACATCAGATCGCTGGATACCTGGCTCTGAGGGCAGCCATTTTTCCAACCCACATTAGACAAAATTGGTAGAGGGCATTTTATTTTAATTTTCTTAAAAGATACTTAGATTACATAAAAGTTACATGAAAAATATAGGGGATTCCCACATTGCCCGCTCCCCACATCTCCCACAATTTTCCACATTAACAGCATCCCTCATTGGTGTGGTACATTCATTGCAATTGATGAACACATTTTGGAGCATGGCCACTAAGCATGGATTATAGTTTACATTGTAGTTTACACTCTCTTCCACACAATTTTGTAAGTTATGACAAAATATATAATGGGCTGTATCTGTCATTGCAATGTCATTCAGGACAATTCCCAAATCTTGAAAATGCCCCTGCATTACACCTGTTTTGCCCTCCCCCTGCCTGGCAGAGGACATTTAAAGATGATATCCTTCAGAGTTGTGGGGAACAATTGAAAGGCTGTATTTTCTGTACAGATAAAGAAAGCACAGGTTTGGGCAGTCATGGAAGAAGCTCCTAGTGTCCTTACTAACCTCTCTCTTATCCTCTCTCCAGGGCTGTTTCCAGATGGCCTGCCTTTCCTTTGTGGATCCGTGGCTTTGTTCCAGATGAGAAAGACTGGCTTGGGAAACTCCTCTCTGGCTTACCCCCTATCCTAGAATTTTCCTTCCAGGCAAAAGCAGCTTGATACTACAAACACAGTATAACAAATAGTTGAGGTGGATGACCTGGAGCAAAGGCTTACCTACTTTTTATCCAGAATTGGATCACCAGGGTGAGGGAGAAGTTCTGCTTCCTAGAAAGGAGAAGGTGAATTCAAACTCCAGTAAGTGGGACACATCTTAAGCAACTAACTAGCACAGGCCCAGAACAAGAAACAGGTCCACAAAAGATTTTTTTTTTAAAGATAGACCACCTGGATCATGCCAATATCCCTTTTATATATTAATGAATTATTTTTCCCTCAAAAGAGAGTGTAAGATACACTGAATAACTCAATATAAATTGGTCAGTAATACACGACCTCCCTAAGTAGAAAGAACAAAACGGTCAAAATCTTTAGCAACAATCAAGACATGGGCACAATTATCCTCCAGAGGAGCTAATGACATGATGCGTAATTTTTAAAAAGTGATTACCATCACCACATTACCATATATTTATAATAAATGGTATATGTGTTGGCTTTGGGGGTAGGTATGAGGATCAGAATGTGGGAGTAGTCTTGTTCTGGGAAAAAAAGAAGCCACATACATTTGTGATCGCTTCAATTGGTGTATGCTGGTCAAATTTTTATCAGATAAACTTTGAATACTGATATAATCTAGATAACTCTCTTCTCTTTTCTTATACTAAAACTCCTCAAGAAAAGGAAAAAGAAGAGATTAGTTCTTTAATTATCTTTTATCATCATAAAACAATATTTTATAATATTTCCTGCCAATTTGTTTAAACAAAAAGAAAAAAGAAATATGTGAGAATGAATTTATGGTAAAACTCTGTGGTTTGAAGATTCTGCCAAACTTTTATTGGCAGATACTTGATTTCTAACTGTGCCAAGAGAAACAGCAGGTATTTCTTTTGACTGTCTTTTGGTGTGGAACTAAGTACCCTCATCATTTTATATTTTAGCAAAACTGCTGATGTCACCAGAAGGAATAAAAAAATATTTTAAATTATTTTCAACACAATCTTAAGGAAGAATATTTAAAATTTCAATATATAGAACTTGAATATATTTCTGGATTTCAAGTCAGAGATTTTTTCCTGGGAATCGATTCTCTCATTACTAGATTGTTCTCTTTTTTTTTATCCTCTTTGCTTCCTTTGAAGCTTAAGGTAACATTAAAGGTCTTACTATCAATTCTCAAGAGAATTGGGGTATTTAACCATCAGCTAGAATATCTAGTTTTGGTAATATGCATGGTGTTGCTAAAAAATGAACATTTTATCCTATGACATTTTGGTTTTAGATAGTGCTTGAGTTCACACTAAAAACATGTAAACAAATTAAGCAAATTTTCCATAGCATGAGGAACTAGATGTGTTGATCAAAGATATGACAGGCTCCAGAAGAAATTTTGATTTATTAATGCAGGGAAAAGATCTTGAGGAATATTAGTGGAGCTTGAGAACTATATATGAGGTGACTATAATCCTTTGTCACTGCAACTATAGATTTACCTTATGGGCACCAAATTCTTAATTGACTAAAGAGAAAAGAACCATCTCTTACTAAATTATCATTCCTCTCTGAGGCACAGTCTTACCATTGGCACTCACATTAGGACTTCTCTTTAGATATGTAATTTAAGATTATATGTCCCAATACTCTATTCAAGTAGTGTTAGACAATATTATAGACTAATGCAATTAATACAGTTAGAGATAGGAGAAAGAGAGAAAATTAGGGAGAGCCACAGGCAATATACTGTGGATGCAATATTTTTATACACATGGTGATTATGGAGAATGTTTAGTTATCAATAAATAAATTATCTTCCACATAGCCTGAGCTAAAATCATCTTTCCTACAGAAGAGCCATTTTATGTAAATAACAGCAGATGAGAACTTGACTGGGATGTGAATGACACTGATATAATAATAATAACAAAAATCTCTGAGATTTGCCTGGTTGATGGTAAGACATATTGAGTTGATTCCAATATCCAATTAAGACTCAAAATTAAATATATATATAAGGAAATATGAAAACATTGAAAAACATAAGTTAAGAAACTATTACTTTTGAAATGCGGAGGAAAGGACTATCTTTAAATAAGTTTTAAAACCAATATCAGAAGACCACTTAAAATTACTTGTTTATGTTAAAAACTAATGAAAGCAATATATTTAAAGTTCAAAGAGAAAAAATTGAAATTATAAATTTAATGATACAAGAAGTTCAGTCAGAGTTAAGCACCAAAACATGAAGAAGCCTCATAATTAAATTGCTCAAAACCAGTGGAAAAGAGAAAGTCTCAAAATTGCCAGAGAGAAAAGACATATTGCACACAGAGAAGAAAACATAAGCATGACAGCAGATTGCTTGTCAAAAACAATTCAACTGAGAAGACAGTGTAGCATCTTCTTTAAAATACTGAAAGGAAAAAAAGTCATATGAAAATTTCACACTCAGAGACTGTATCTTCCAAATACAATGGCAAAATTAAGACATTTTTACATATACAGAAATTAAAACAATTCATACAAATTCAGACATACAAAAAGTGAAGTAATCCAGCAGACATACATTAAAGAAATGTTAAAGGAAGTCCTTCAGGAAGAATGAAAATGATACCAATTTGAAACACAGATCCATGGATTCCCACAGAGGAATGAAGAACAAAAGAAATGTTCTTTTGGGTGAATATATAAGATTTTTCCTTATTTTTCATATTTCTTTAAAAGATATTTGACTGTTTAAACAAAAATAATAACAATATAATGTGGGATTTATAACACATGTACAAGTAAAATGTGTGATAGCTATGACAAAAAGGTAAGGAGAGGAGAATTAGAAATATGGAAAAATCAAATACTACATTGTCTAAATAAAACTCCTTCTTTTATTAACCAACTTCTTCTTCTAAAACACTCCAGGGCATTTCAACCCATCTGAAATGCTAATGCATTAAGCTTGCTACTTCTTCATTCCCTCTCTACTCATATTACAATCCATGACCATCATTGTGCTGATTAAACCTCTTAATTAAAAACAGATTCAGAGATCTTAATTCCAAATAAGACCTCACTCAACAGGTGTGGGGATTAGAACTTGAACATATCTTTTTAGGGAGCCTCATTCAACCCATATATATCACAAATTCTAGGATACCACACTTTTCTCAGTCTTTTTTGTTGAATCTTCTACCTCATGACTTCTAAATATTGCAGAGAGATAGGGCACAATAACAGGACCTCATGTACTTTGTATTTACACATTAGGTAGGTTATTTCATCCAGTGGTTTAGTTTTCACTATCAACTATAGGCTAATGACTACCAAACTGTTATCACCAACTCTGACCCTTCTCCTAAGTGTGTATTTGCAGTCAACTCCCTAGTCAATATTTTTATTTGCATGTCTAGTAAGCATGTGTAACTTTACTTGTTCCAGATAGAATTTCTGACACATAACAAATCTCGTCAATCTGCTCCTTTTATATCTCAGTAATATATAAAGACAAGTCCATCTTTTCTACTTTTTAGGCAACATTTAGGAGTGATCTTTTTAACCTACCTTTAATTCTGTGACATGCTTCACTCCCACCTTGTGTTAGCTCTACTTTTTAAATATTTCCATATATTAATCACTTATCACCACTGAACTGCGGACACCCTTAACAAAACATCATATTTAACTTGGATTATTGTTAAGGACACATAACTGGTTCCTCCATCATTGCTTTTGTCACATTTGAACTAATTCTTTTCAAGATACGTAGATCGATCATTTAAAGGCCTAAAAAATATCTTGTAGGTTTCCTGTTGGAAACACTCCCAAAATTTCCATCACACAGGGAATATGCTCAAAACTCTTGGGGAGTGGATGTAGCTCAGTGGTCGAGTGCCTGCTTCCCATGTACAAGGTTCAGGGTTCAATTCCTGGTACCTCCTAAAAACTAATTTAAAAAAAGAAAAACTCTTACTGAGACCTATAAGACCCTACATATTCTCATTCTCTCTAGTTTCATTTCATATCATTATGAAAATCTTTACTCCTCGGTTAACATTGATCTTTTATTTGTCCCTTTCTTTTCATTGAATAGATCAAGCACTCTTCTTCCTCAGTGCATAAGTTCTTACTATTCACCCTTCTTATGATATCTTTTCCTAGTATTCACATATCTTTTTTTCACTTCATTCAGGTTTCTTCTTGAATGTCCCCCCAATTCATCTGAATATTCATCAACAAAATTCTCTATAAACATAGCCTTACAATTTTCTCATGACATGCATAATACTATGTAAAATACTCATGTGTTTATTGCCTTCTTTCCCCCACTATATCATTAAGGTTTTCCAGAGGAACAGAACCAACAGTTATATTATATATATATATAATGTCTTTTATTATAAGGAAATGGTTCACATGATTTTGGGGCATGGCAGGTACAACATTTATGGGGCAAGTCGGAGGCTGGAATTATCAGTAAAGGTGATGTTGAAGCTTGAGTTTGAATTCCTAAGGCTTGAAACTCAGGAAGGACAGCAGGGTATAGTGTTGAGGCAGAACTCCTTCTAATCCCTGGAACCCTCAGTTATTAAGATCTCCAACAGATTGGATGAGGCCCACCTACATTACTGAGAGTAATCTCCTTTACTTGAAATCAACCAATTGTAGATGCTAATCACATTTATGAAGTATCTCTATAACAACTAGGCCATTGTTTGACAAAATTTCTGGACACAATTACCTAGCCAAGTTGACTGTAAAATTAATCATCATCAGGATTACTAAGCAAAATAAGAATAGGCTCATCAGATAATTTGGCAATTAAGGTTAGAGATTATTCTGACACAGTCTAAAAGGAGATTAGTATGAGGATGTTATTTTCATGTCAGATTGCTGGCCTGGCATTTTCAGATCTTCCTGTTCTCAAAAAGAATCTGTAAATCTGGCTTCTAATGTAAAAATCTAATGAATTGTATATGTTGGCAACCAATATAGTTAAATTAATGTACTGTGGTCTGTGGGCTAAGACATTGGAGGCCCAAAGATAGGGGTGTGTGTGTAGATATAGATATAGATATGTATCTTATGTAGGCATAGATAATAAAATACACAAAGATGTATGTATACAGACATAGGTATTAAATGTGTCTTATGTGTGCATTTATAATAAATTATACAAACAAGTATGCACACACAGACACACAACTGTGGGTTATATCAGGACCATAGACCTCTAGTTTATTTTTAAAAAATTATTTTTTCCTTACTCATACTTCAGATTTCATGCTTTGGAATATGTGTGTGTAAATACATATTTTGGGAAAATATAGACAAATCATATATATAGAGAGAGAGATATGATAGTGTTACCACAAAAGGAAATCAATATGAATAAATTGCCCACGTAATAAAACTAATTTACTATAGGAATTTTTTTCAAATGTCTACATTTGTTATTTTTTATAGGTATAGCCATTTATTTGACCTGGCCCTCCAGTGTTGTTTTTTTTTTATCTACTTTTTTGAAAAGAGTTTTGAAATTCATTTTTTCATTTTGTCTGATAGAAGAACTGTATCATAACCTTGAAATCAAGCTTTCTGCCTCACTGAACTACTTTCACAGACTCTGTCTTGAAGGAGAGTGGATCTCTTTCTTCCCTTCTTCTTCTCCCTAACCTTTTCCACATGAGGACAAAGAACTCCTTTGAAGGGGGCCTACAGGGTTCAACATCACAGGAAACAGGATTGATCATGCTTTTCTTTTTTCCCCAAGCACCATAAAGCATGGAGTTTTTGGTACAATATCATTATTTTAGTTCAGTGTGTATAAATCTGAAGCTCAGGTTTGCCAGAGGTTGGCTCCAAGTACAGAAATTATCTAGATTGTCTGTACTTTAAAGGAAAGTGACCTCTTTTATTTGATGCTTTCAATAATATAATTCCATTGCTTCTTCTCTTAGTTTTTAATTGCCTTTACACAGCAAAAATATAGTAACTTACAAAATATCAGTAAGTACTATGGTTTGAAATAATATTTACCACATTTAAAGTTGGTAATGATAGTAAGGATATAACACAAACATATACAATTATATCATCCAAATTGGAGTTTGCAATTCTCGGGCAAGGATACAACATAAATATTTTAGGAGGATGAAACTGAGAATATCTTAGCAATGGCTTATTATTTATAATAGAATAGTAGACTTTTAGAAGTACCCCCAAAATGTTACCTTGTTTAATTCTTTTCTTCTCTTAAATTAAATATTTATTTATTTATTTATTTTAAAGATTTATTTTATTACATATCTCCCCTTCCCCCCGCTGCGGCGATGCGCCGAGAGTGGTCACTGCACAGGCGCGGCTTTCCCCGCTTGTGGGCGGTCTCTGCATCCATTCACGGCCGGCTTTCAGTTCGCGGGTGGCTGGGCTGCGCTCCATCCGTGGGCGACCTGCCCTGCCCATGGCGGCTCTTGCCATGTCCGTGGCAGCTTCTTGCCCTGCCCACGGCGGCTCCAGCCCGCCCATGGCGGCTTGCCATTCTCAAGGCGGTCTGCCCACCAGGAGAGGTCCCCGGGAATCGAACCCGGGGCCTCCCATGTGGTATGCCGGCGCCCTATCCACTGGGCTATCGAGCCGGCCCCAAATTAAATATTTAAATCACTAACCAGATACTAGTGTATTCTCCTAGTAAACTTATATGGAGAAATACGGAGAATAGATAGATAGTTTTATATATACAGACAGATCTAGAGACATGTCTTCAGCATTATTGTGATCAATCTAAGGTTATATTATGAAAGGAAGGAAAAAATTCTGAAGGTAGATAGAATTAAAAATTATTCGCTTATGAAATTCAGTGGCCCCTTAGAAGCAGGTATATAAACATCCAATAAGAAAGGGAAAAATAGGTCATATAACAGGTTAAAAATTAAGTACCCAAATATTTGATTTACAAGCTATACAATTTATAAAGTACCATAATAATCTACTATGATCCAATTAAAAAATCAATAGAAAATTAAATTCTAAAACAATTGAAACAAAAAACCATCTTCATGATGAAGCAGCTTATAAAAGACTAACACCTCCAACAAGATTAATTATAAAACCTAGACGATTGCACATGGCATCTTGTTTGAAGACATCAGAATCAAACCAAGGCAGGGAAAGCTCCAGGAGTCAAAATTCCTGAGACAAGGAAGGCATTGTGAGATGAGCCCCAGTCACTTCAACTTTTTCCATTGAGTGATTTTCCAAACCATAACTGGGAAAGTAAAGGCTTAGGGAAAGTGGCAACCTAGATTCTGCTGCAGTATTACTGAATTAATAATATATTGTCATTTGAGAATAACAAAAAAAGACTGGGTCTAAAAGAAAAGAGAGACTGTATAGAAACAATCTAAAATTTGATGTCATTTATATTTACTCATAAGACATTTTTTTCTTAAGTAGTTTTTAAAAAATACTTAGATTACATAAATGTTACATAAAAAATGTAGGGGATTCCCGTATGCCCCACTCCCTACCCCTCCCACACTTTCCTACATTAACAACACCCTTCATTAGTGTGGTACATTTGTTACAATTGATGAAAACATTTTGGAGCACTGCCACTAAGTGTGGATTATAGTTTGCATTATAGTTTGAACTCTCTCATACACAATTTTGTAAGTTATGATAAGATATATAATGTCTTGTATCTGTCAATGCAACATCAATTGAGACAATTCTCAAATCCTGAAAATGCCCCCATATTACACCTATATTTCCCTCTCGCTCCCCTCAGAACCTCCGGTGGCTACTGCCTCCACATCAATGATAAAAGTTCTTCCATTGCTAGAATTACAATAAGTCTATAGTAGAATAACAGTAAGTCTACTCTAGCCCATTGTTCATTTCCCAATCCTGAGGATTCTGGGATGGTGATGTCTACTCCACCTCTAATTGAGAGAGGGTTTAGATCCCATGGGGCAGATGGATGGGACTATCTTGCTTGCAGTTGTAGACTCTCTATGTTTCTTGGGATAATCATCATCCGTCATCATATATTTGTTGACTCTTAAGTTAAAGAGTCAAAGATTGAAACCCACAAAGCAGAAAGCAGTAGCTATGTGACTAAAGAGTTCTACAAAAACTCTAGTAGTCTTTTAATGTTGTAAAATAGATGTTGGGACTCAGGGACCACCAAGATGAAGGAACTTTGGTTAAGAAAAAGAAAAAGGGAAGAAGGAGAAAGAAAGGGAGGGAGGGAGAGAAAGAGAGAGAGAGGGAGAGAGAGGAGACTATAAATTGAGGGTACAGAATGGCTAAAATCAAGAAGTAAAAATTAATCTTTAGGAGGAAGGACAATAGAAAATAATGAGCACTAACAAAGCTTAACAACCATGCTTACCTGGATTAAGGTGATCTAACAGTTCTGTAACTACTTTCCAGAGAAAAATTAAATCCTCTTAAGAGGAAGATAGTGTAGCTGGAGCTTTGTCAATTATAATAAAAAAGTATGTGGGGTTAGACAAAATGAAAGATGTTTTTAGAGGAAAATTGTGTGATGGAGACGGGGTGGGGTATATGAGACTCCCCTATATTTTTGATACAACATTTATGTAATCTGAGTCTTCTTTAAAAAAAAAAAAGGCTGTGGGTGTAGCTCAGTTGTTGAGTGCCTGCTTCCCATGTACAAGGTCTCAGTTTCAATCCCCGGCACCTCTAAAAAAAAACCAAAAAACAGCATATGGCATTTAATAAGAGATCATAAGGTATCCCATGGGAGAAAACTAAATGAAGTAAGACAAAAGGGCCAAAAGTAATTTTAAAAAACATACAAGTCAACATTTTAAAAAGAGATTGAGGAGGGAAGTGGATATGGCTCAGGCAATTGGGCCTGCATGGGGCATCCCAGATTCAGTTCCCAGTCCCTCCTAAAGAGAACCAGTGGGACACTGAGCTGATGCAATGGGATGATGCACAAAGAGATACAAGGAGGAAAAACATAATGAGAGACACAGCAAAAGCAGGGTGCGGAGGTGGCTTAAGCTATTGGGTGCCTCCCTTCTGCACAAGGTTTCCTAGGTTCAATTCCTGGTGCCTCCTAAAAGGAAAGATGAGTGCTCAATAAACAGACACAGCAAATGCAAAACAATTAGGGGGTGGGGAGAAATAAAATAAATAAATAAATAAATAAATAAATAATCTATCTTGAAAAAAATATAGAAAAAGAGATTTAGGAATTCTGATTTCAGCTCCAAAATAAAAAGAACTTGGAAGACCTTCCTGCTCTATGTAAACAACAAAAATCTGTCAGATCCATCAGATAACTGAATTTACAGTTCAGACATCCATGCCAAAATCTGGAGAGATAAGAGAATCCAGAGTCACAGCTTACATTTTATCTGTAACAGAAGTCACTGGAGCCACTAACTGGTAGGAACACTTGAATGGAAATTTTGACAAATTGCTGAAGGATGAGTATGTACCAACTTGAGAGTGAAAAGACTCCTGGGGCTACAGTCTTAGGGGATGCACTCACATTTTCATGGGTTTTATCTCCAGGAAACCCATGAGGTTCTCAAGGTCAAGCTCCAAGAAAGATCACCTCATGGCTCCCTCAAGGTGAAGAGAAGAGTAATCCTTGTTAAGTACACATACTTTAATCTCTAAAACAAAGAACCACTTTGAAAGGGAAAGTACTTCATCAGTCCCACCTGGAAAAAGAGGTTTCCTCACCTGCAAACTCCAACTAGCTATATTTTCTCATCTAAGAAATGGAGGAAGTTCTATATCACTAGAGAAAGACTTGTAATGGTCCCAGCACAGAGACACAGGCCCAATAAAAGGCTAAGGTTTATTCATAAGATTATAGAATACTTCCATTCTCTCACACCTTATTACCATGAAAACTAGGCTCGAGTATAATAACAGAACAGAAAATAGACAGCAGGTAAAATACTAAGAAAATCTGAATAAAGTATGGAATTTAGTTAATAATATATTAATACTGGTCCATTAATTGTAACAAAGGCACTTAATTAATGTGAGATATTAATAATAGGAGAAACTGGGTGCAGGAATTGTAGGAACTCTGGGTACTATGTTCACACTTTTTATACATAAATTTTAAAAGTATCCTAAAATAAACAAAATTACTCTTTAAAAAGAAAAAAAGAAATATTTTTAAGAAATAATTCATGGGTGACTTAGATATAGGAGTCATTATATAGGGACTTTGTCTAAGCATGAATCTATATTCAAAAATGAGGAAAAGAATTTCATAAAGAAGTGAAATCTATAAAAGTAAAATAGAAGCTCTACAACTGAAAAAATGCCATAAATATAACTAAGAAGGTATATTAGTCAGCCAGAGGGGTGCTGATACAAATTACCAGAAATCTTCTGGCATTTATAAAAGGTATTTATTTGGGTAGAAGTTTAGAGTTACCAGGTCCTAAAGCATAAGTTACTTCCCTTACCAAAGTCTGATGCTACATGTTGGAGCAAGAAGGCTGCCAACATCTGCCAAGAGTTCAGGCTTCTTGGGTTTCTCTCTTTTTTGTGGGGTTTGTTTCTCTCTGGGCATAGGCTTGCTTCTCTCCACAAGGCCAGCTGTAGACTATCAGGAAAACGGCTCATCTCTTTTCCTAGGGCATTCTCTCCTTCCTCATGACCAAGCTCCCCTGTGTGCTTACTTCTCCTGGCTCCAGTTAAAAAACTCCAACCTCCCTTCTCTGCTGTGTGGTTTCTCTGTGAGTCCCTGCCCACCAAGGGGGTAGGGATGCAAGATCCTACTGATGTAGTCCAAAGCTTTAATCATTATTTAATCAAGTAAAAGTAAAACTTCTGACTCCCATATACTCTAATATACCCACAGGAAAAGACCAGTTTACAAACATAATCCAATAACTATTTTTAGAATTCATAAACAATGCCAAACTGCTACAGGTGGATTAACAACACATTAGACATCAAAAAAAAAAAAAAAAAAAAAAAAAAAAAAAAAAAAAAAAAAAAAAAAAAAAAAAAAAAAAAAAAAAAAAAAAAAAAAGAGGATACATAAGCTGGAATATGGGTCAGGAAAAATTATTCAGATTGAAGCACAAAGTAAAAAAGGACTGGAAATTCAGAGGGGAAAAAGTGTAAAAGACATAAAGAATTTAGTGCAAAGCTACCATTATGGAAATTGGAATTCCAGAAACATAAAGAGAGAAAATAGCAATGTTTGATTAAAAAATTTTTGAGGCTTTCTAAAAGTGATGAAAATCAATAAGTCAAATACACAAAAACTCTACAGAATCGAGAGAAAAGTATTATCCAATAATTTCTAATCCATACATAGACATATTATAGAAAGATTTCTGAAAGAAAAAAAAAGAGAGAGAAATCCTAAATGATTCAACAAGGTAAGATGGACTATCTTCAAGAAAAACAACAATAATGGGAGAATAGATTTCAATAGAAACAACATAAGATGAAAAACCCTTACTTTCCTTAGGTGGGAACAGTTAATTAAAAAAAAAAACAATCAGAAATTAACCCCAAGGAAAGATACAAGACCTGGCCCAAATGGCTTCACATAGAAATTCTATCAGAATTTGAAAAGGAGATATTCAATGATATTTAACTTGTCAAGTAAGAAGGTTACATACCAAACTCAGTTATGAATATCTGTAACAATTATAAAATTTAGCAAACAGCAACAATAAATTAAAAGAAAATTCATCATATCCGAGTTGATTTTTATTGCTGAAATTTAAGAGTCCTTCAATATTAGCAAAATTATATATATATAATTATATTATTCAAGAATTTACTAGATAGGAAATAAAAGTGTATGGGCTGTTTTAGGGAATTTGAATATGCTTTAGACAAAATTTAATATCCATTCTTAAAAGAGATTACTAAATAAAATACTAAATAATTTTTTTCTTAACTAGAAAGAAAAGCCAGCAGCATAAGTAATGAGGTAAGTCTGGAGATTTTCCAACTAAAATCAGGAACAAGATAAAAATGTAATTTATTACCTTTATTATTTAACAATTTTCTCTGTGTTAGACAACATGACTCGATCAATGAGGAGGCTATGAAATAGAAGTGTAAACATTGAAAATAAAAGTAAATGTATTATGTTTGTACATGACATGATTGTATCCAAATAAAATAAAATTTACAACAAATATAATAAAACAGGATACTAAGTTATATTGTTAAGGTGCAGGTATAGAATTCATAATTATAATCCACCAATTATACCATAATGAAAAAAATACTTCATAAACAATAACCACGTAAATAAAAAAACTCCTAGTTATACATTTAATAAGAAATGTCCCAAAATTATATGAAAAAGAAAAAAATTATTTCTAAACATCACAGATATACTACCCATTTAAATAGGAAGAACTCAGCATTGAAAAGATTTTAATTCTCTGAGTGAATCTACAATATTAACATTATCCTAATGAAAACGCAATATTTTTACTTTCCTACAATTGGAAAAGCCGGTTCCAATTCATACTGAAAAATAAATAAGCATTAGATGAGTAAAATAGGATCTTAAAACATATACAAAAAGAGTAGAATTAACACATGTAAAGACAAGGCAGTGGAATAAAATAACAACTCCAGAAATAGCCCTAAACGTCTTCACAGATAATTGCTTAAAGAAGAGGGTGAGAGATCTTGTAGAAAGTTGGTGTAAATCCCTACATAACAACTTTCCCACTGATAAAATTATGAACTCTGACAAAATACAAAATAAATAAACAAACTAAAACCTGAAGATAGTGAAGATTACAGCAGGCAGATCATGAAGGGCAAATAAACTAAAATCTGAGGATTGTGAAGATTAAAGCAGGCAGATTATGAATGCCAAATATTAAGTCAAAATTTAGTGAGGCAAATATTGAGTTGGCGATTTTTCTTCTCTATATTCAGTGAAGTTGAAATAAGATGCATAAAAATTATACACTCTGAGTAGAGATGAGATAAAAAAATTTTAACAGGACTTTGGTGGCCTGTGATACAATATCAAACAATGTAACAAATGAGTTATATGAGTCACAGAAAGAGAGGTAGAAAAAAATGGGAGAAGAAAAATAAATACATGGCTAAAAAAATTCAAATTAGACCAAAGGAATGAGTTTACAAATAGACAAAGCTCAGCTAGCCTCACATAGATTAAATTCAAAGGAAGATAGACTCAGACACTTCAAAATTAAACTGCTGAAAAACAAAGATAGGAAATCTTGAAAACAAACAGAAAAAAATAAAACATTACATGCAGCCAATCAATGATTTGAATGACTGGTGACTACCCATCATAAAATACTCTGTTCAGAAGACAGAAAAAATGTTTAGAAGTATTTAAAAATAAAATCAGCCAACTCAGAATTCTATATCTAGTAAAAAGATACTTCATGAATTAAAGCAAAATAAAGACATTTTCAGGTAACAAAAACTGAATTTGTTACTAGCCAACCTGCATTACAGAAAATGATAAATCCAGATCTTCAGGTTAAACAGAAATGATACCAGAGTGAAACTTGGGTCTTGAGGACTGAAGAGCATCAGCAACGGGAAATAATTGAAAAAATTAATCTCTATTTTTAGCATAATTCTGCTAAAATACTATAACTGTTTAAAGCAAAACTTAAATGTTGCCTTGTGTTTTTTTCAATCTTTGTAGTTATGACACATGTGACATTTTAATATAAAGGAAGGTGAGGGAAGAAGCCTATATGATTGCAAAGTTTTTTAGATTTTACTTGAAGTGGTAAAGATACCAACTATATGTTGACTATGAAAACATAAGGATGTAAACTGTGACACTTAGAATAAGGATTAAAAAAAGAAAAGACACATAGCTAAAAGGACAATATATTCATTAAAATGGAATTTTAAGAAATAACAAATTATATTAAAGAGAGTACAGAGGAGTCAAAAATGGAAAAAAATGGTAGACTAAAATCCAATACATACATTAAATGTAATGTTCTAAACACTACAATTATAAGGCAGATGATCAAAGTGCCTAAATAAACAATGTTTCTATGAAAGACACACTTTAAATATAAAGACAGGTAGATTGAAAACAAATGAATGGGAAAAGATAGATATTGAAAACTATTAAGAATGAAAAGTCTGAAGTTGCTATTTTAAAATCAAATATAATAAACTCTGAGACAGGAGTATGATCAGAGATAAAGCAAACATATCAAAATCATAAGAGCAATTCATCAGGAAGACATAAAATTATGAATATATTATAATATCTAATACAGGGATTCAAAAACATGAAGTAAACTGACAGATTTAAGGAGAAAAATAGACAATTCCACAATCATTGTAGGAGATTTTGATACCTGTCTGTCTTTTGGCAATCAATACACTATTTCAAGAAATTAGTAAAATTATAAAGGACAAAATATTATCAACCATTTTATTCTAAATGGTATAATATACCTAACAACTGCAGAATAAAAATATTTTTAAAGTTCACATGATGCTTTCACCAGAAAGCTCATATACTGGCCAATAAAACAAGCGATAAATTTAAAAGTGCAGGGTATGTTCTCTGACTGCAGTGCAATTAAATTAGAAATCAACAACAATAACATATATAGGAAAGCACCAAATATTTGATTACTTTGCAACACAGACTACATAATCCATAGGTCAAATAGACAATCATAAGGCAAGTTCAAATATTTGGAACTGAATGATACTGAAAATAGAGTCTATCAAAATTTATGGAATGCAATGAAGTTGTTAAAGGAAAGAAACGAAAAATAAAAAGGAACAAAACAATGAAGGGAGGAAAATAGGAAGGAGGGGAATGGAGGAATGGAGGAAGAAAAGGTAAATAGAATTTTGGTTTTGGAGCCCTAGAGTTTCAGCTGTACCTTATTTACAAGCTATGGCTATTTATAGTGTGCTTCGTTGCTCCATTCTTGTAAAGTGGTTAAAAACAAAACAAAGAAAAACAAAACAAAAACTGAGGAATAAGGACAGACACTGTAAGAAATTTTGTTCTGCCAACCTGGTAACCATGTATAAAAATGTATAACTACATATTTAACTCATGCTGTATATCAATAAAAACTACATGTTAATCAGACTTTTAAAGATTTAAAAACAAGAAAATGTGTGAAATCTTATAACTTTGGAGAGAGAAACCATTTCTAACTCTAAACCAGAAGTCATGTGTGAAGCTTGTAATAGTCAAGTTTATTAAACTATCCTGGATGCACACATGAGATTTCTGGAGCAAAAGCAGACTGTTATTACTTGTGTAATAATATTTGCACTTTCTCCCCTTTCCTCTAATTCTCACCCCTAGGGCAACGCAAAGACACACACATGTAACTTACTTAATTGTAGAAGAAGAACCTTGAAAAACATGAATCTGGGTACTTATGTGTATAACAGCCTTCTTCTCTCTGTTAGGAAAGGAGGAAAACATTTACAAAATTTTTAACATTTTTTAAAAAATTAAAAAGACTTTTGCTTCTTAGGTAAGTGCTAAGTTCTTACTTTATAAACTAGGTATGTCTCCATGATCCAGAGTCTCAACCCTCCTTAAAATGAATGTAAATCCAGAATTCGTTCAGATGGAAACTGACTTCTAAAGCCTGCTTGCTTATTTACTTACTTACTTACTTACTTACTTATTTATTTACTTATTTATGATATTTAGAGTACATAAATGTTATATACAAATATAGGGGATTCCCATATGCCCTGCTCCCTACCTCCCACATTTTCCCACATTAACAACATCCTTCATTAGTGTGGTACATTCATTACAAATGATGAAAACATTTTATTTTTTTATTTTTTATTTTTTAAAGATTTATTTATTTTATTACATATCTCCCCTTCCCCCCGCTGCGGCGACGCGCCGAGAGTGGTCACTGCGCAGGTGCGGCTTTCCCCGCTTGTGGGCGGTCTCTGCGTCTGTTCACGGCCGGCGCTTGCTTCAGTTAGCGGGTGGCTGGCTGCGCTCCATCCGCGGGCGACCTGCCCTGCCCGTGGCGGCTCTTTCCCTGTCCGTGGCAGCTTCTTGCCCTGCCCACGGCGGCTCCGGCCTGCCCATGGCGGCTTGCCATTCTCAAGGTGGTCTGCCCGCTAGGAGAGGTCCCCGGGAATCGAACCCAGGGCCTCCCATGTGGTATGCCGGCACCCTATCCACTGGTCTGTCGAGCCGGCCCCGATGAAAATATTTTAGAGCATTGCCACTAGTTAAAGCTTTCTGAGAAAATTTTACTGAAACTGAAAGTCTGCTCTCTTTTTTTTTTGATATTTTATTTGCTTCAAAGTTGAATAAACATTATCATGTTAAGAAGCTGGATTTGTGATTATAAAGCCAGTACAAAGAGTAGCTCAAAATATGGCAACTGGCCTCATCAAAGTAAGCAGGCCAGAGAGTGAGAGAGAGAGAGAGAGAGTCCAAGCAAAAAGGAAGTCCAAGTCTTTTGTAACCTAATATTAGAAGGGACATTCTTTACTTTTTCCATATTCTATTCATAGCAACCAGTCCCAAGTTTCAGTAAGATTTTCTCGGGAAGCTTTAACTATGCAGACACATATTCTCTACAAATAAACTGCATGTACTGAAAGTTAAAAATTTGGATTATGTAAAAATAAAAATTTCTTCATGGCATAAACTCCAGAGCAAAGCCAGAAAACAAATGAAAAACTGGGAAAAATATATGCAACTCATGTCAGTGACAAAGTGCTAATTTTAATTTAAAATAAGAAAGAAAAAGGTAGCATTCCAAGAGAAGAGGCAAATAACATAAAATTATATATATTTCAAACTAAAAATTTCATAATAATTTTAAGATATACAAACATACCAATATTTTCTTATGCAAAATTCTAAGGGGAATTAATCTTCTGATCTCCTATGGAGTACACATTGAATGGTGTCATTGCCAACATTTTGATTCATTTGAAATTAGTAGACATAACTCAAGAATAATAGGATACTCTATATTCTTGATTTTTTTATTCACACACCACATGTCATTTGTCCTTTAAAACATGCACACACACACACACATATATATAATTTTTCAATCTGAATGAGATATTTCAATTGATCTCACCTCACTTAGTGAGGAGTTGTTCAAAGATAACTTCAGAATGCCATTGCTCATCATTTGGACTTTTAAAATTATAATCATGTTTAACTAACTGTTGAAAAAATATTTTCTAAAAAATCCACAGGAGAAACTTGGTCATTCTCAGAAACTGAGTTCGGGGGCCGGTTGTAGCCCAGTGGATAGGGTGCCAGTTCACCACATGGGAGGCCTCAGGTTTGGTTCCCGGGGGCCTCTCCAGGTGGGCAGACCACCTTGAGAAGGGCAAGCTGCTGTGGGTGGGGCAGAGCCGCCACGGGCAGGGCAAAAAACAACACGGGCAGGGCAAGTCACCCGTGAACGGAGCAGATCCGCCTGTGCAGTGAGCCAACTCAGTGCGTCGCCGCAATGGGGGGAGACAGAGCAGACATAGAACACAAAAATGAACACAGCAAGAGCAAGCAGAAAGGGGGGGAATATGTAACAAAAAAAAAGAAAAGAAAAAAAGAAACTGAGTTATAGAAAAAAAAATATTTTCAGAGTTGATTTCTGAATTAGGAAGTGAGAACAGATGAATTCAGCAAAGACACCTGTACCTGCTTTGGAAATACCTGGTAAACAGAATACTTGGAAAAAATGGTTTCCCAACCCCAGGCTGCTCATTAGTGTCCCTGAGGAGCTTTAAAAATTAGCAATGCCTATTTATCTCACTCAGAGTTAACTGGTCAATTTTAACTATGTGTGGATGGAGTCTGTGCACTGGAATATTTAAATACTCCATAGAATCTTTCTAAAATCAGATGTTACAGTTAAGGATTGAATCGAGCTGTATGCCAGAGATGTTTCAAATAATAGTGATTTAAACAATATTGAGATTGATTTTCTTCCCAGAGGACAAAAAAAAAAAAAAATGGAAGTAGGTAGTCCTAGCCTAAAGAAGTACCTCAAAGATCTTTGGACTGTCATCACTGTGAGTCTGTGTCCTTTCCTTTATAATTAGTTTTAAAATGGCTGCTATAGATGCAGTTATGTCCTATTTTAGCCAGAAAGAAGGAAGAAATGCCAAAGCAAAAATTACCAGCCAAATGAATCTGCCCTCCCCTTAAATGAAACTTTCTATAATCCTCAGATATTTTTTTTTTACATTTTATTGTTAAAGTTTCCAGAATCAGCCTTTCCATCAAATGGTGTAACAGTATTTTAACAGAATACAGTGCCAAACTCAATAAAATGTAGGCTTTTTAAATAAGGACAAAAGTTCCCAGGTTATCAGAAAGCAGTCTTTACTACTGCTATATTGATTTTCTATGAAGTCTATCAGTCCACTTTTCTGAAGTTGTGAAATTATGCTTGAAATATAAAGCAATGAATAAAACCAAAAAAAGCAATAAATAAAATAAAATTCTATTCTTACTCACCAAAAAAATGAATCAAAGTTTTTATAAGAGACCTCATATCATAAATAAAAATGTAAAATTTTACACAAACTTTTTTTCATTTTCTGGGACAGTGAAAATATCTACTCATTTGAAAATGCAAACAAGCTACTGAGAATAAAAAATTAACAGAAAGGGGGGCAGATATGGCTCAAGTGATTGGACTCCTGCCTACCATATGGGAGGTCCCGGTTCAGTTCCTGGTGCCTCATAGGGAAAATGAACAAGACAGTGAGCTGACATGATGGGAAGGAGTGGCAAGCTGATGCAGCAGGATGACACAAGAGACACGAGGGAAAACATAGTGAGAGACACAACAAAGCAGAGAGCAGAGGTGGCTCAAGCAGTTGGATGCCTCCCTCCCACACCAGAGGTCCCGGGTTTGGTTCCCAGTGCCTCCTAAAAAAAAAAAAAAAAGACCAGCACACAGTAATTACAGACAAGGAGGGGGTGGGGAGAAATAAATAAATAACATTTTAATAACAGAAGTCCATCACAAAAATCTCTGTTGTTGAGAAGGACACAAGAATTTGAAGTTGGAACCAGTGTCTTTAGCACCAATCATCTTTATTAATGGATTCATTACCTCCAAGAGAAATTTTGAAACAAAACCCCAGTTTCCAACATATAGGATTTGATATCAAAGTTTAAGCAATTTATTTATAATTAAGTATAGTAAATATTGGCTTGATACCTGGAAACAATATGTCTTCTCTGTATTCCATTAGTTTTTGCTGATCATAGTCCAATTTAGAGTGGTTTGCCTTATAAAATACAGTTCTCTGTCTCAGCATACATTAAAAGTTAGAAGCATTTGTAATTATCTTTCAACAGAGTGAAATTAATCAGTGCAAACTTCTCAGTGTTGTTAATGATTGCATGATCAGGTAATTTCATTGTTTTAGCAAACAGTGATAGAATGCATTTAAATTTTATTTACTTTTTCTTTGATTAATGTATATCTAGTAGAAAAAGATCCTTTACTCTTTTAGAAGATTATTGTTTTTCATTTCCTTTTGGAGAATTTTAGTGTGACAGAAAAACCAAGATTTTAAACTATTGCTCACACCATAAACAATGAATGCTTTACATAAACCAAATTTCTCTCTACATAAACCAAGTTTCTGTGCACAAACTTTTATAGTTTAAAAGAGTTAAATTTGTACAGATTTCAGGTTTCAATTTCAAGTTGTTCCACAAAATTACAAAGAATAAGAATTTTTCCATTTGTTGTAACTAATCTTCTATGATTATTGTAAAGTCCTAAAACTTGAACCTAAAGTTTTACTAACATAGTTCATGAAAATTTTTATAAGATATTATATTGAAAGTAATGGATGAATGAACATCGAACCCCAAAGGTATAAGTTAAGAGGTATCTTGCAGTTTTTATTCCATGCATTTTGTTATTATGTTATTGTTTGAAAGAATGGAAAATATATTCATTATTTTTAAGATATTTTAAAGTTTGCAACAAGGCTATTATAGTAAAGCCATGATTATAAAACAGTATGACTTTGTTTTTTTTTTGTTTTTTTTTTAAAGATTTATTTATTATTTATTACATATCCCCCCCCCTTTCTGCTTGCTCTTGCTGTGTGTCCATTCTTCTGTGTTCTTCTATGTCTGCTTCTTGTCTCCCCCCGTCCCCGTGGCGACGCGCCGAGTCGGCCCTCTGCGGCGGTGGCTCGTTCCGTTCGAGGGTGGCTCCATTCTGTTCCCACGGGCGGCTCCGCTCCATGTTTTGCGGGCAGCAGTCCTCCATGTTTTTTGCGGGCTGCTCGGCTTCCGCAGTTCGCAGGCGGCAGCTCCGCTTTTTCACGGGTGACTTTGCCATGCCCGTGGGGGCTCCGCCCTGCCCGTGGTGGCTTTTTGCCTTGCCCACGGTGGCTCTGCCCCGCCCACGGCGGCTTGCCTTTCTCAA
>PVKH010005361.1:0-22176 GCA_004027955.1 Chaetophractus vellerosus
AATGAATCAGGGTCTTCACCCTACGCTAACAGGATTTTTAGCTTTCTCACCCAGTTACATATTTGCTACATCTTCTTTTCTCTTGCCCAATTATCTTTTTTCTTCTTTTTTATTTGAGGTGCTGGGGCCAGGAATTGAACCTGGGATCTCCTACGTGGGAAGCCAGTGCTCAACCACTGAGCCACATTGGCTCTCCTAAGTTGGTTTTTTCATTTGTTTTGCTTGTTGTTTGTTTATTTGTTTTTAGGAGGCACCAGGAACCGAAACTGGGACCTCCCATGTGGGAAGCTGGCGCTCAACCACTTGAGCCATGTCTACTCCCTTGCCCAGTTATCTTGCTGTACAGTAAGGTTCCTGTACTTGACCCTGTTCTGCACAATGTTTTCATTAGGGACTTAGAAAATGATAGAAAACATGCCTACAAACCTGTGCATAAAAGAGTTAAAATACTGGATGACAGACTAAAGACTCAAAGAGAGGAAGTAGGTATGCAAAAACAAACAAGATGAATTTTAAAGCGATTCAGAAAGCCTTGGCTTTTGGATTTTTTCACGTCAAAACAAATTCTGGGTAAATTAACTAATAAGAATTTCAGCTTCAATATTAGTCCAAGATGGGATGCAGTTGCTAAAAAGCCAGCAAATACACAAACTAGTTCAGGCCTCATTAATATGTACTGGATACATACTATAATATTTCCACAACATTCTACTCTTGTCAAACCATATGTGAAGAAATGCATTGGGTTTTTTTTGTTGTTGTTCTTACATGTCCCCCCCTTTCTGCTTGTTCTTGCTGTGTTCATTTTTGCGTTCTTCTGTGTCTGCTTTGTCTCCTCCCACTGCGGCGAACCGCCGAGTCAGCTTACCGCGCAAGCGGCTTGCCCTGCTCGCGGGCGGCTCTGCTCTGTTCGCAGGCGACTTGCCCTGCCCGTGGTGGCTTTGCCCTGCCCGTGGCGGCTTTTTGCCCTGCCCACGGCGGCTCTGCCCCGCCCATGGCAGCTTTCCCTCTCAAGGCGGTCTGCTTGCTAGGAGAGGCCCCCGGGAACCGAACCCGGGGCCTCCCATGTGGTGAACCGGCACCCTATCCACTGGGCTACAGCCGGCCCCCTGGGTGTCTTCTTTAAATCAAGAGCAGCACAGTATATTGATAGAATGGTAAAAGATTTGGAAACTATGTCAAGAGAAATTACTAAAAGGCAAAATGGGCTATTTAGCAGATGCAAGGCAAGTGGGCAATGCTGAGGGGATGTGCCAGCTTCAAACAGACCTAGCATAACTGAGGCAACACACCAGCCCTAGATGTAGTTACTGAGGTTAAAATTACATGTAACCTGGCATCCTAGACTGCGTCCTACAACAGAAAGGAGATATTAGAAAAACTGGCAAAGTCTGAATAACGCCTGGAGTTGAGTTAGTAGTAAAGTCATAGTGTTGGGTTTTTTAGATTTGACAAGTGAGCCTTGAAGATGAGGGAAACCAGGTGAAGGGTGGAGGGGAGCTCTCTGTACTACCATCTGTGCAACTTAGTTCAAAGAAAGAATGACTTCCCGTAGTGTAGTAAACCCTCTGGCAGTGTACAGGTGGCATTCAGAGATGGAGATGGGAAGACAACCCATGCCTGGGGCTAGTGATGGGAGTGGCAATGACCATAAATGGCAGAAGGGAACTTTGGGGATGATGAAAATATTCTGAAACTGGATTGTGGTGAAGGTTGCACAACTATATGCATTTACTAGAGATTACTGATCTGTACACATTTCATGGGTAAATTTTATGGTATATAATTTTTCCTCAATAAAGTTAAAAATAAAAAATAATAAACTGATGTACAGATTCAACACAATCCCAATAAAAATCCCAACAGCCTTTTTTGCAGAAATCGAAAAGCCAATAATCAAATTTATGTGGAAGGGTAAGGGACCCTGAATAGCAAAAAAAAAGTCTTAAGAATGAAGTTGGAGGACTCTCAATTCCTGACTTTAAAGCATATTACTTAACTAAAGAATTAAACAAAACAAAACAAAACAAAAAACCCACAAACCAAATAAAGCATATTATTTAGCTACAGTGGTAAAAACAGCATGGTATTGGCATAAGGACAGACAGATTAACCAATGGAACAGAACTGAGAACTCAGAAATTGACCCTCACATCTACAGTCAAGCTATTTTTGACAAGGCTGTTAAGCCCACTCAGCTGGGCCAGAACAGTCTATTCAACAATTGGTGCTGGGAGAAGTGAATAGCCATATCCAAAAGAAAGAGAGAGGACCCCTATCTCACACTTTATACAAAAATTAACTCAAAATGGATAAAGGACTTAAATATAAAAAACAACAACCATAAAACTCCTAGAAGAAAATGTAGGAAAACATCTTCAAGATTTTGTGGTAGGTGGTAGTTTCTTAATCCTTACACCCAAAGCAAAAGCAACAAAAGAAAAAATAGGTAAATGGAACCGCCTCAAAATTCAACACTTTTGCACCTCAAAGGACTTTGTCAAAAGGATGAAAAGACAGCCGACTCAATGGGAGGAAATATTTGGCAATCACATATCTGATAAGGGTTTAATATCCATGATATATAAGGAGATCATACAAGTCAACAATAAAAAGACAAAGTATCCGATTAAAAAATGGGCAAAAGACTTGAAAAGGCAACTGTCCAAAGAAATACAAATGGCAAAGAAACATGAAAAAATGTTCAACATCACTAGCGATTAGGGAAATGCAAATCAAATCTGCAATAAGTAATCATTTCATACCTATTAGACTGGCCACTATTAAAAAGCCAGAAAACTGTAAATGTTGGAGAGGATGTGGATAGGAATGCTTATTCACTGTTGGTGGGAATGCAGAATGGTACAGCTACTATGGAGGACTGTTTGGCAGTTCCAAATGAAGTTGAATATAAACTTGCCATGGGATCCTGCAATACCACTACTAGGTTTATACCCAGAAGAACTGAGAGCAGTAACACAAACAGATATCTGCACACTCATATTCACAGCAGTGTTATTCACAATAGCTAAAAGTTGGAAACAACCCAGGTGTCCATCAACTGATGAATGGATAAACAAATTTTGAAATATACACATGATGGATATTATGTAGTGGTTAGAAGAAATGGAAGTAGTGAAACATATGACAACATGGTTGAACCTGGAGGACATTATGTTGAGTGAAGCAAGCCAGATATATAAGGAAAAATACTGTATTACTGCCCTATTATGTGAAATATAAATATATTATGTGAATATGAATATGGGTAGAATTGCATATATAAGACTATTTTTCCTTGAAGCTGAACAAATGTAAGTTAATACTACACAATGTTAATATCAGACAAAAAAAATTAGACTAAGTGAAGGAGACCAGGTACAGAGTGTTAAATATTGTATGGTTCCATTTTTATACAATGTAAATATAAATCAATTCATAAAGATGAAAGATTATTTGTTATGTAGGTCTGAGGAAGGAATGCAAAGGGGGTTGGAGTCTTTCTTTTTGGAGTAATGAAACTGTTAGAATAATTTTTAAGATGATGAATATACAACATTATGATTATACTAAAAGCCATTGATTATACACTTTGGATAGAATAGCCAGAAACAGCAGCTATGTACAGTGGGGGAAACATGGAGAGATTGAGAGGAGAGGAATTTTCCTGTTTGTCCATTTTTTTTTTATTATTATTATTATTGAAATAACGAAAATGCTCTAATAATGATTAAAGTGATGAACGCACAACTCTGTGATTATAGCAAATACCACTGAGTATACACCTTGGATGAACTGTATGCTTTATTAATGTGTATCAATAAAATTTATTTTTTTAAATGAGTTTCAATTAAGAAAAAAAAAGAAAAGAAAAGAAAAAGAAAACAACCCAAAATGGGTGCTCTTGAAAGGACCCCTCACTATTCTGTTGGACACTGGTACCATTAATATGTATTTTGGAGTCTGAATGACAGAAAGTGAAGGACAAAGTTAACCAAAGCAGATCCATCCATACCAGGAAGAAACAATCTTATATTTGCAATCTTGTGATTTCTTCATTCTTCTACCTGTTTAAGGAGGATCCCAAAGCCTCTACAAGTGTGTTCCAAACTTTAGGCCATGGCCCAGGGAAATCAGTTCAGTCAGAGACTCTCCACTGGGAGGCACCCCACCCCCATGGCATTTTGGAACTCTGGGGGTGTGATTTTTGGTTGTCACAATGATTGGGGATCTTATTGGCATGGGGGGGTGGTGCCAAAGATGCTAGGCATCTTGCAATGCAATCAAAAGAATTGTCCAGCATCTCAACAGGATTCTCAAATCTCTCACCAGACATTCAAGAAGAAAATGGGGGTGGGGGTGGGGCAGACGACAAAAACCCAAAAATCTAAGTATACTACCTAACTCCATTTTTCATATAAACACAAAATATTTTTAGCAGTTTCAATAAATGCTTGTTTTTAGGTATGCCATTATCCTATAAATTAAGACAAGACTGTTTTACTTTATTTACAACTTTACCAAAGACTGTTTGGCATTTCTGAAAATCTGATGGTTAAACAGTTCATAGTAGCTGAGTTTCCAGTACAACATACTTGTATCAGACTGCATTTATAGCTGCTGTTTCCAAATATGTAATAGAGGAAACTAGAGACTTTGCTGAACAGATTTATTCCCAAGCATTATTAAGCTAATAGGAACTCAAGAAACACAGTTCTTGCTAAATTTCATTATCATTTAAAAAAAAGTATCACCTCAATGTCATCTTATATATCTAATTTTTGTGGCACAATGATTAGAAAGCTATTTTGTGACAATTAAATATTAAACTATTTATTTGGGGGTGGCTATCATTTTTCTTTCTTACTCTCATGTCTACCAAGAAGCTCCTGCTATTTCTTCTTCTAATCTGTTCTCTAGTCCCCATCGCCGATCTCCTGGGGTTTTAAGTACTAGAGGCTAAATAAATATTTGTTATGCGGTGGGTTTCACCGGATTTTCTGTGAGACTTCATCAGTTTCCCGCCCCATGCCAGGTCATTTCACAGGGAATTATTTTCACACTACACTTCTAAATAAAACTGAACTCACTGGCAGGGATATGTGATATTTTATTTCTTCATGTTGATAGTCTGTAATTTGTCTTATGATAGCTCTGCATCAAGTAAGATTATCTCCTACTTTCTCTTATATACAAATAATTCTGTTTGTATTTATCCTAACATTAGTTTTTATCTAGCTCTTCCATTTTCCTATACTTTTTACTGGTTTATACCTTCTGATCTTATTTCTTTTAAATCTAAACTTATCCATTATCAGTAGATACAGACACTCAACTACTTCACTATAACGTCTAAGATAGCTATGGCACAAGCATTTTAATACGCTATCAATTATTTAACAGGCTATCAATTATTTTCCTTTTATTTCCTTTTAAATTACACTTACAGCAACATACCAATAGTTTTTAAAACTGTGTGTGAAAATGACTTATCTACTATTTCAGTTAACAAATGGGGTGCTAAAATGTTTTAAAAAATAAATTAGGGGGAGCAGATGTGGCTTAGTGGTTGATTGCCGCCTTCTCATGAGGTCCTGGGTTAAATCCCTGGCCCAGTACCTAAAAAATGAATGAATGAATGAGTAAATGAGGGAGAATGAATGTAGCGCAAGTAGTTCAGTGCCTGCTCCCCATGTATGATATCCCAGGTTTTATTCCCCAGTACCTCCTAAAAAAACAAACAAAAGGACCAAGTCTCATTGGGGGAGTGGATGTAGCTCAAGGGTTGAAAACCTGATGCTCATGCACAAAGTCCTGGGTTCAATCTCTGGTACTGCTAATCAATCAATCAATGAGTCACTGGGTCTGATAGGGTTGAGAATCACTAATTTAGTGGACCTCCACCAGAATTTCTTAAAAAATGGTACAAAATTGAAAACAACAGACTACAGTGCAAATAGTTAGGGTATATTTCACAAAACCTGTTTCCATTATGTGTGTGTGTTTTCCAGGTGCTGTAAAAATGTACTTCTTGCTTACTGTAAGTCAGTCAAATTAGTTTGCAAGCCACTGTTAAAGTGCTCCCCCTAACCCCAAGGCTTTTCAGCACTTTTAGATGAGGTTCAATAGAACAGGAGATCTGAATTCTCCTACTACAAGATTCCTTAAGCTCCTTGACTTCCTTCACAAAGATCTCCTCTATTCTTGGCTCCAGCTTACTCTGTGATCCATGTCCCAGCCCCAGATGCTCCACCATCAAAGGGGATGCTTTCACCTTCCCCACTTCTGAGTATGCCTTCCTCAAATCAGTCCTAAATTGCTCCTTTACCTTTTCTGTTTTTGTTGTTTTTTAAGCATGGGCACGGCAGTGGCCTTTTTAGGGATGATGAGATCCAGAAATCGTAAAAGAAAAGGCAGAGGTTACATCTAAATTAAAAATGAAAATCTTCTGGGGAAGCCAAAAGACACCATAAACAAACCAAAGGAGAATGTCCTACAATATTAAAAAAAGGTTTAATATCCTTAAGTTCTTCAATAATCAGAAACGCACAAGCAATTCTTTGAGTGAAAAAAAAAAAAAAGAGTTCACAGTTTTTAAATGAAAATTGAGTTGTACACCTATCCTATGATCCAGCAGTTCTCACTTCTAGGTATGTACCCAGGAGAAATGAGGCATGAGGCATCTGCCCACTTCCACCACATTCTATTGGTCAGTGCAAGTGACAAGATCAGCCCATATTCAAGAGGAAGGGAAAGAGATTCCGCTGATGGATGTGAGGCTGGGCAGATAGGCAGGGAAAGAACTGATGGCAGCCAATCTTTGGAAACTGTCTACCACAGTTTTCTTCATGTGCCTTTCTTATTTGATTTACTACTAAGAATTTTACAGTTTTTGTTATTACTGAGAAATAGTCCCGTCCCCCCCCATTTCAATGCTTAGGTGCTTATGCTAGAGCAGAAGAAAACTATTCATCCTAATTATCATGTATCCAACCACCTACTAAATTATCTCACTAATTCTAATAATTTTTAAAGAATTAAAAAGATAATTTTTAAAGACTGCTGAAAAAAATGGGAAAAAGGATATATACTAAGGGAAAGAAACTAGACACAAGGTACTCAATTATTGCTTGACAACATGTATACAAAATATAAATACAAATAAACTAGAGAGAAACAGAATAGCAGCTATGTATGGTAGGACTGAGGTGATGAATTATTTTTGTTTGTCTATTTTTTGTTTATTATTATTGGAATAATGAAAATGCTCTAATGACTGAAGTGATGAATGCACAACTATGTGATTATACCAAATACCACTGACTGTATACTTAGAATGGATTGTATGCCTTATTAATATTTATCAATAACATTGATTTGTTAAAAAAAGAAAAAGAGAAAAAGATTGAAGTAATATCAGCAGAGAGAGAGCTGTTAATCTCAAATTTTCAAATATTTATTTATATTGGCTATTTTAGTTTTTTGCCTAAATATACTCATTTGACCTGGGTCTTAAGGAGGTCAATACTACTTCCTAAAGGGCATTTTGAAAATTTGGCTGTCACAGTAGCTGGGTGCCACCCTGGCTTTGGGAGGTCAGAGCCAGCAACCCTGTACTGTGACAGACAGTGCCACCCAGTGAAGAACGGCCCTGCCCCTCACATGACTTTCAAATGTCCTGACAGAAAAACCTGTCTCTCTGAACTGAGAAGCTAATTCAATCTTATACAGGGATACAAAGTATTTTTGCATGGTTTTAGCATTCACAGAAATTACCAGTAATACAACTACTGGGTAAATCGTTAGAACATGCTACAAATGCGTTGTTTGAAAAGAACAAGCACTGGTGGCAACACTGCTTATGGTATTTGACTTGCCAACACAGTGCTGGTATGGACTGTGCCTTGCATTTGACACTGGCACATTCATAGTGATTCTATACATAGGTACAAACATCTAACCCCTTCGTTATATCCTCTACTATAATTGTGTCTGATCACCTCTATCTTGAAATACACATTATTTTATTATACATTATTGTATTTTATTGCATTAGAGCATTATAGTGATTTTTTAAAAATATGAAAGTAGAATTCCAATGAATAAACTCAGAAAAATATCAACATCTTGCAACCATGATGAAACAACGGATCCAGGCAGCTTAAGTCACTGACTGCCAATGGAGGGGCAGGCTGACATTTGGATCCACTGAGACAACCAGACATTATGGACTTCTTGATGTAAAAGATAGGCAGTATTATGAAATATTCAGCACCTATGAAATATTCTTACCAACCCCCTCCCAAGGAAACAAAAATAAAATGAACCTGAATCTAATCGAGCCTCTAGAACTGAGTCTCACCTAAAAGAAATACGGGGGCTGGGAGGATATGTTAAAATGACACCATAAAAATGTAAGCCAGAATGTGGGAAATTCTACCAAACAAATAACCCAGTTTCTTCAATAAAGAGTATTTTATGGTGGGGGCGGCGGGTGGGGGGGGCTGTTATGATCCAAATTAAAAGAGATTTCTAACAAACAAATGTCTTAAGTCGATCTTGTTTGGATATTAATTTTAACAACCTAACTTTAAAATTTGTTTTTGAGACAATAGGGAAAACTGAACAGATAATATTTTAAAATTACTGTTAATTTTGTGAGATACGATATGACATTGTAGCTTTTGTAGTTACACAAACATACATTATTCCTATCTGTTGTTAGAGAAAAACACTGAAATATTTATGTATAAAATACACAGGTCTGGTATTTTCTTTAAAATGTGCAACAAAGGAGGGGAAGGATAGGGAATTGTTCTAAAAATGGCAAAAATACTGATGAGCATCGAGGATGGATAATAGTACAGGGGAATATATTAACTACGTGCTAATCTCAGTAAAAAAAAAAAGCCACCTTAGAACCAAAAAAAGTGGCAAAATCATGAGTTCTCCCTTTGCTCTAGGTTGATACTAATCTATAAATTACTCTATGATAAGTTCCTCTTCTATCATCATTCAACACATCTAGCTTGTCCTTGAGGACAATGACAGTCTTTGTCTGATACGCCCTGTTCATGAGGAAAGGTATATACTATGTCCATGGTGATGCTCTGATATACAAATCTGGAAACCCAATCAAAAAAGAGGTAAGTTTGGTTTGCTTAGTCTTGTTATATCCCCAATCGATCCTAATTACTACTATTTTCCATGGACCTTTTTCTTAGCAAAACTGTTCTTTTCACTGTTCACAAATTCTCCCTTGGGTTTTCCTGTCTTGTTCTTTTTCTTATATACTCATTTCTGCCCACCCCACAGGCCCGGTGTGATCTACTCCTACCGTATCCAGGCAAGTCTCTTCTCCACAAGGCTTGCTCAAACTCCTCCTAGTCCCCTCACCTTTATCTGAACAGTAGATTCACAGAAGATCAGAAAAGAGATTTTTCATAGCTCAAACTATCCTATAATTTTAAATAGGTAAGCCTTGATGTATCTCCTACATTTTTTTTTTTACAATTCCTAACTCATAGTCTACTGTTTATGAATTTATGCCCTGTCCTTCCCCAATAGAATGCAAATTCCTTGAGGGCAGAGACCATAATTTACATAAGGAAATAAACCCTGTGTATTATTAGTACTCAAATTATATACTAAGTTTCTGAGAATGGTAGACAGCTGTTTTCCGTATTCAAGATGGAAACGATGGTGCCATCTACTAAAAGCTAAAACAACGAGTGTTCACTTTATGCCTGGCAATACTTTAAACAATATGTATATATATTCAAGGCCCCCAATGCCACCAGCAAGCATGTAATTTACTCATCTTCGTTTAGCCTGGCTTATTCACCCAAATGGTCCACATATCATCACCACCTGAACATCTAGCAGGCACCTCCAACCTAACAGGTCTGAAAGAAAAATCCCCAACCATCACCTCCAAAGATGCTCCTCCTACCCTTCCGTCTTCTCCATCCCAGGGCGCGGTCCTCTTCTCACCCATGTGCTCTTGTAAGCAAGACCTACGTGTCACCTCCTCGATTCTTCCTTTCTCCCCAAACTACACTAAGAAGTCCTGTTGGCTCTTCCTTCAAAATATACCCGGGTCAGGTCATGCCTCACCACCTTTATGCCATCACTGTCTAGTGCAAGTAATTTTCATCTTTTGCTTAGAACAGCCTCTGCCTTCTACTCTTGCCTCACTCCACCTGGTAGCTAGAATTTTTTTTTTTTTAGAAATCATAAATCAGGTCAAGTCACTCACTTAAATTTAAATTAAAAAAAATAATAATTTAATTAAATTTAAATTCCTCACCATGGCCTCTAAGGACTCATACAATCTGGACCCAGTCTATACCTATCTGATCTTCTCTACCTCTCCCCTTTGCCTAATCTGCTCCAACCACTCTGCTCCTCAAACAGTCTAACTCTTTGTCACCCCAAAGCTTTTATATTTGATGAAGTCTCTGCTCAAACATCACCTCCTCTGAAAGGCCTTCCCTGACCACTCTTTCTAAAATAACCATATAGACCACTCATCTGACTTCCATCAATCTGTATTCATCCACTCTGCTTTATTTTCTTCGGAAAATTTATCACTATCCAAAATTATATCGTTTCTTTTCTGCCTCCCCACTCCCACCAAAATGTAAGCTCTATGATTAGAAGAACTTTGTCTGAGCTTTCATTACTCTACCCCCAGCTTCATTAACAGTGCCTGGCATGGTATTTGTTGCATGGATGAATTTTCCCAGTCTCTATTATGTATCAAACTGCACGATGGGTGCTAGGGATACCTCTAGCTGTTGTTACCTCTCTTTCCCTTCATAGCCAAACCTCTGAGCAGCGTCCTCAATTCTCATGTCCATTAAGGAAGGAATACACTGCAACACGGGCTCCAGCCCCCTCCTTTGAAACTGCTGAGTTCTGCGACATTCCCCAATCCAAGGGCCCAAGCCCATGAACATTTCATGCCTTATTTTCTTGACCTTTCTGCAGCAATAGTGACCATGTTCTCCTTCCTGAAAATCTCCTTCCTAAATTCCAATGTTAATATTCTTCTCCAGATTTTCCTTCTACCCTCTAGACAAGGGGTTCCAAACAAGGGGTCCGTGAGCTTGAACTGAAATTCAAAAAAGCATTATTCTTGTGGGGACATGTTGGTGAGGGTGTGATGTATTTAATAAATAATACACAGTATAGTGTGGACTTAATAAGGGGTCCATGGTTTTTACCTGACTGGCAAAGGAGTCCGTGGAACAAAAAAGGTTAAGAACCCCTGCTCTAGGCTGTTCCCATTCAATCTCCTGCTCCTTAAATGTTAAGTGTACCCCTGGTTTATCCTCTTAGCCCACATATTCTAACCTTCCCTAAGCAATCAACACTACCACCATGGTTTTATCTTAGCCCAGACCTCTTCCTCCTGCCTTCCAGACCCACATATTCAACTCCCCCTGGGCTTCCCTACCAAGATGTCCTACAAACCCAACAGGCTAAAAACAGAATTTACCTCTCCTGTCCCTGCTCCCTGCTACCATTCCACCCCCACTCTCAAAACATGTTACTCTGTCCTATATTTGAATCTTGATGAATGGCACTGTCCAACTAATCAAGTCTGAAATTGGAGTATTCCTAGTTTTCTTATTTTTCCACAATCCCTATGCCCAAACACCAAATCTATTTCCTATCTGTCCCTACTACTACAACTGTCACATCTTGTGGTGATGCATCTGCCCCCCTCCTCCCTGCAAATCCATCCTCCAGAGCCTATCTTCCTGGGACAAAAATCAACAAGTCACTCCTTGGCTTAAAATTTCGTAAAAACCGACTCCCCAGTGCCCTGCCCTCTGGAGGAGAGCATCTCCTGGCATTAGCCCCTCCCTTCTCCCCAGGAAAGCTCCGCTCCTTATGGGTGCCCCCGTTAAGGACACCCCGTTGTTGTTCGTGTTTCAAGGCCTGTTCTCCATGGAGTGCCCTCCCCCACACTGCATGCCTGGCAATGTCTCAACCATCAGCTCAAACTCCTTTTTCCTCTGGATGCCTTCATGAATTCATCCACGCAAACTGAGGAACCTCCCATATCTATTCTTCCACCATAACTTATACGTAAAATTCTACCACAGCTGGGTTTTCTTTTAATACATTATATTACAATTACCTGTCTTATCTCAGAGGACTGGAACTCCCTTTGTGTCCCCAGTGCACACAGCACAATGTCTCCACATAGGTTAAGTATTCACTACACATTAATTCAATACATACTTATGGCTGTGTTAGTACTACAACAGCAGAGTGGTGTAGTTGTGACAGAGAACATATGGCTAGCAAAGCCAAAAATATTTACTATCTAGTTCTGTACAGAAAGCCTGCCAACCTCTGGATTAAATATAAACGAACAGGGTTTGGTTTCTGACAGAACCTGGTTCAATATCATGGTTTTACCATTTACTACCTGTGTGACCTAGGGCAAGTAACCTAACCTCTCTGAGAATCAATTTCCTAATCCGTAAAAGAGAGTACCATTTACCTTGCTGGGTTGTTTTGGCATTTTAATACACCTTTTAACTGAACTCCCTTTTATCAAGTGCCTGGTACAGGGTATTGCTAAATGATCGGAGCCCAGGCCTGGGTTTGAATTACAGCTCTACCACATACTAGGTGATCTTGAGGAAGATACTTAACTTCTCAGTGTGTCAATTTTCTCATCTATAAAACTGGGATAATACCATCTATCTCAAAGGAGTACTGTGGTGAGAATTAAATGAGTTAGTGCATATGAAAGGCTGAGAGTGCCTGCCCCTGAGTAAGCACTCAGTAAATTTTAGCATTAAGTAAATGCTTGGTTGATATTAGTTTCCCCCTCTCTTACATCTTCATCTACTCTACCTCCCAACCACAATTCCAAGAAGCCTACAACTACAGGAGGAGACAGGCAAGTCAAGCCAACATTTGCAGTACTATGTGACAAGTGCTACTCCAGAGGGCAGGTGGTTGGGAAAAGGGGCTCTGTGGCTTCCAAGTCAATACGCTACCATGGCTCTCCTCTCCGCTCTCTGCCTCATCCCACCCTGACTCCTTCCATTCCCCTTGCTCCTAAATAAATATGGACTCAATTCTCCTCCCTTCTCTAGGCTTTCTTCCTTTTAGAAACAAAGCCAATCCCCAAGGTAATTCTTAATTGTGCAACTCTTAATCCCCAACAAAATTCTTATCTCTAGCCATGATTTCTCTCTATTGAGCCCGTTTTGTATTTCCCAACTCCTAGACAGCATTTCTATCTCAGAGCCCATCAGCACATTAAATGCAAAACATCAAAAGCTGAAAATTCATTCTTTTTCTGTCTCCCTGCCCCATCTTCCCTACTTACTAGAAGAACCTGCCATTCTTCCAGCACCCTAGTTGGCTGTCCTGAAATTACACTTTCTTCTTTGCTCCCTCACAATGATCTCACAGTCATCTTTCTCCTTTCTGTTCCTATGGACATTGACTAATTCAAGGTCTTTTTACTTCAAGTCTTATTCAAGCAAAAAGCCTCAGGAACCAATCTATCCCTCACACACTACTACACTAGTCTTCTATATACTGCTTTTCACCACGTGCTTTCTCTGCTTAAGAACTTTTACTGCACCATCCCCTCCTCCATTCCATAATCTGTACGGAAAGAGGAAGATTGACTTTAGTCAATCAGAATCCTTCATTATCTACCTGGCTCCAACTGCCCTTACCAATCTTATCTCCCATGATAAAAATCCCATCACCTTACATTTATGCAGTGCTTTATCTAGCTGAGAGAACGTTCTCACATGTCCTGGCATTTCATCTCCACAACCACCCTTGGAGAGAGGCTAACAGGCATTAAGTATCCTTTTCTTTTACAGATGAGAAAACAGAGGTCTAGCACTGAACCGGGAGTCAGAACAAACAGGCCTTGTCCCACTTCCCTTTCAGAAACCTTAGGTAAGTCAAACAATCTTTCTGACATAGCTCACTCTCACCACTTACATACAGAAGCCTTCTGTTCCAGAAACTGGTCTACTCAGTGTTGGCCCACCCACCTCTCTCAAACACACCTCATGTTTTCTTAGCTCTGCATTTTACCTCCTACCATTCTCTCATTTGGTAGATGTCCCTACCCTGTAACTGTTTCCATAAAAATACAGTATTTCTTCAAGTCTTGAATTTAAATGCCTCACCTTTGGAAATGCCTTCTCTGACACCCAAACAAAACCTCATTCTAATTGCCAACTCTATAGGACTTGGGCGTAATTAATGTGACATTTTTCACTGCCCCAGTCTTACTACAGCTATGAAGGATTTTATACACTTAGATCTTACTGCTTCAGCCACATCACATACCCTTCCAAGAGGAAATATTATATACCTATAATACAATATCTTGCACATAAGGACTCAGAGTTTTGGACTGGACAGCCTAGGCCAGTGTTTTATTCAAACAGCAGGTTACCAATGAGTAGAACGTGAAATCCATTTAGAAGGTCACAACTAGTATTTTTAATGAAACAGAATAGAAAATAGACTACACATTTCATAGTAAAGGTAAATAATGTTTTGTGAAACTTACTTCAATTACAAATGTATGTGGCTATTGGATCATAAATATAAAACTTATTTCTTACTGTATGTTGAAATATTTTTTAAGATATTTCAAATTATTTTTTTTTTAATTGCAAATGTAGATGACCCAATTTCCAGCGTCAAGGGTTTTACAATTAAACCAGGAAGACATATGTTCTCTGCCAAACCCCAGACCCTCCAAAACACAGCATTTACACAGAAGACAAAACCTGATGTTTGTAGGGGAAAGGCGGTAAAGGAACACCACTCCTTTATCCAAAAAAGACTCCTCTAAGTAGGGCTTCTGAACTGTGCTTCTCAAAGCACTAACGGTAAAACAGAGTCCTCATTGCAAGCTACACTGCAAGGGTATGTGGGATCTGGCCTTGGCTATGCCAGCCCCATTTCCTACCCTCTTCCCCCTAGAACATTCCAAGTATCAGAGCCTCTGCACTTCCTGGACCCTTAGCCATACCATGTCTCCTTTAAATATCTCTCACTTTATTCAGGTTTTTCTTTACATGCCCCATCATGAATAGGGCCTCCCAAACCATTCTACCTAAAATCGCCCCTCTCTTCTCTATTCCTTTAACCTGCTTTAAGATTTTCCACAACACTTGTCACTTCTTAACTTTCTATTATGTTTTTTGTTTGTTTGTTTTTTTTTGTCTAGCAGAGGGGTCCACAAACTCTTTCTGTAAAGAGTTGGTTAATAAATATTTTCAGCTTTGCAGGCCATTATTCAACTCTGCCATTGTAGCATGAAATGGCCACAGGCAATACGTAAATGAGCAGATGTGGCTGTGTTCCAATAAAACTTTGTTTACAAAAACAGGCAGTGGTGGGAAACAGATGTGGCTCAAGCAATTGGCCTCCCTCCCGTCTACCATATAGGAGGCCCAGGGTTCAATTTCCAGGGCCTCCTGGTGAAAGGCAAGCTGGCCTGTGCAGCAAGCTGACCTGAGTGGAGTGGTGGCGCAACAAGATGATGCAACAAAAAGAGACACAGAAGAGAGACAATAAGAGATGCAGCAGACCAGGGAGCTGAGGTGGCACAAGGGATTGAGTGCCTCTCTCCCACTCTGGAAGGTCCCAGGATCAGTTCCTGGTATCGCCTAAAGAGAAGACAAGCAGACACAGAAAAACAGAGAGCAGACGGGTGGGGGCAGGGGAGGGGGGAGAGGAGTAAAAAAAATAAATAAATCTTAAAAAAAAAAAAAGGCGGTGAGCCATAGTTGGTCAACTTCTGCTGTATTCCTTCTAATAGAATGTGAGTATCACAGGGACAGGGACCTTCTAAATTGGTTCACTGTGGTATTCCTTAGGGTTAAAATAGTGCCTGGACCAAACATGTATTCAATAAATATGTGTGGGGTGAATGATTAGTACTAGACTGGGGCAAGGAGCTCCATTTCTCTTTTACCTCCTCAGGTGACAATACCATAATGTTTAAGTGTAAAAGAATGAAGCCAAGATTAGCAGCTTCACTCCTGTTTGGCCAGTATCATACCATGAAAAATGGCCCCATAATCACTCTGTGTCCCTGTCATTGGCAATAACCAACTCACACATAAATACCTTTGATAATAATCAGGTTCAGGTAGGAACTTAAGACACAGATTGCTGGGCCCTGCCCAGAAGTTCTGTTTCAGTAGATTTAGGATGGGACCCAAGAAAGCTGCATTTCTAGCAAATTCCCAGTTGATGCTGATGCTGCTGGTCCTGGGACCACACCTGGAGAACTACCGGATGGGCGTACCCAAAAGCTATAGTTCTAGCATTTTTATACTATTAAAAAAAAAAAAAAAAAAAAAAAAAGCCGCACATTCCTAAGGCTCCAGTGATCTGGCTGGAGGCAGAATGAAAAAGAATAGAATCATAAAACTGATTGCTCAGTGGAACTGTTGCTTCAATAAAATGAAGGCAGGAAAACACTATGCCTTTAACTTTTAACAGACTATCTTCTAAACTTTGTTTTATTTTTGCTTGCAAACCTAGTTTTAACGAGTTAAAACAATAAGCCAAACCAGGAGAGAAATCACCAGAGGGTGATAGTGGCCTATCATCTTTGCAATCGGTTTCCTTAAAATTACCTTAAAGAAGGATCATTACCATCTGCTTTTCTATTGCCAGATGCTAAGAGCCTTTATGAGATGGATACTAGGGATCAAATCTCATTACAATGAAATATACCTACAATAAATCACTAAGCCCAGTTCACTTTCTTCAAATGATGAAGTCTATCACTGGGAAGTGGATGTGGCTTGAGCGACTGGGCTCCTGTCTACCACATAGGAAGTCCAGGGTTTGATTCCCGTGGCCTCCTGGTGAAGGCAAGCTGGCCCACGTGGAGAACTGGCCCACGCAGAGTGCTGGCCCACTCAGGACTGCTGGCCCGCACAGAGAGCTGGCGCAGCAAGATGACTCAACAAAAAGAGACGCAGAGGAGAGACAGTGAGAGACGCAGCAGACCAGGGAGCTAAAGTGGTGCAAGAGACTGAGCGCCTCTCTCCCACTCTGGAAGGTCCCAGGATCAGTTCTTGGGGCTGCCTAAGGAGAAGACAAGCAGACAAAGAACACACAGCAAATGGACAGAGAGAGCAGACAATGAGGGCAAAACAACAAAGGGGGGGGGGATTGGGGATAAATAAAAAAGTAAGGTAAAAGCTGGGTTCTTAGGAGAGAAATTCAAGAAGCAGAACTACAACATGTTAAAGGATGGCCCTTTAAGTAGAAGGCAATACTGTAATCAAAATGTGCCTACAAAATGAGGCAGCATGCACAAGTCTTAAGAGAATTCTCAGCTAAGATCACATATTTTTTTAACCAAAATTTAGCATCCACATTAAAATGTGCTGAGGATAAAATACATGCCAGATTTAAAGACTTCATATTAAAAAAAGAAGGTAAAAATATCTCACTGATTTTTTTATATTGATTACACCTTAAAATGATATTTTGGATCTATTGAGTTAAATAAAATAAATTATTAAAATTAATTTTACCTGCTTCTTTTCATTTTTTAATGTAGCTTCTAGGAAATTTAAAAGATCAGCACTGGTCTACCCCTATTCTACTCTTTTTCCTTTGGATGGCTTCTCAAAAGCTTGTAGAAAAGGACATGGAGCAATGAAGGATCATAAAGATAAACAGTGTGTCACACAGGTAGTGAGATTCCTTCATCCTGGTGGCGCTAATCACCATTTTCCCTCGAGAAGAGAAGATGACAGATTAGCCCCATCTCCACAACCACTATGTATGTCCATATCAACAGCCATACAAATCACACTGTACAGTTTATAAATAATGTCAAATTGCAATTAACTGTATCAGAATCCCTAGTGTTAATAAGACTGAATAGAAGATTTCTGAAGATGAAAACTACTTACTGGTCCCCATCATTCGACCACTCCCAGCTCCAAGCATCTCTTTCATCCTTACAGGAAAAAAACAACACATCTGTAACAACTTCTTTATATAATCCCTGCCCCCTTACTTCAATGCCTTTAACTTCTCATTTAGAAAGTTTTTCACTTGCTTGCACTGCCAGACCTCTACAACCATGAGGACACCAAAGGAATATATTGGTTGACAAAGAGTAACAGGAGTTGTATCTTGCTACTCACCCCGGCAGTTGTCAGTCACACAGCCATTAGGATTTTGCAAAAACCTATAACGTAAAAAACTACACTGAACACAAAACTTAAGCATTTAATCCCTCACGCTCTTTTCCCTCGAAGTATCAATAAGATCATTAGACCTATGAGGAATCATCTATTTGAGCATACTTTACCACATGCGGACATGTGTTGAGATTTCAGAATGACTATAGTTTAAGGACACTATTGTTAAGGAAAGAAATTTGCTGCTGGGCAGAATTAAAATTGTGAAATTTAGATGAAACTAAGCTTTTAAAAAAAAGGGCAGGATGCAAATATTGCCAAAACATTAAAATACTTACATGATTTAATTACCCCTGTCATAAAATTTAAACTTAAAAGATGAATTCCAGCACACTGAAAAAAAGTCACAGCCCATGCAATGGGAAAGCATTTAATTCCCAAACATGTGTTTCAAACGCACTGAATATTATCATCCTACGGCAAGGGTCAACAACCTGTGCCGAGCACTGGAAATGACTCTAGTGGTACTTGAGTAGGAGCCCATAAATATTTGCTGAATGAATGACTGAACCAACCAGAAAACTCACACACACAGTGCAATTAATATGCAGAACCCAAGGCCAGTTAATCTGAAACCAGAGCCAAAGAGAGAACAAAACAGTCTAGTCCCAGGCAATTCCCCAGGGAGTCAGTTCCCAAGTTATTTTTGCTCTAAAGTTTATTCATCCCCTCCTCTACTTATAAATCCACAAATTCTGTAAAAGTTCCAAGTCCTCTTTCCCATAATCCCCCTTCCTCTTAACCAGCTCCCACCCCCCCACCACACACCCCCAACCCACCCCAGGAGAGCATTTTCCACTCTGTGTTTTAGACAAGTGTGAACATATCTAACAGTCACCCACAAGTGTTCCCTTGGCCTCCACAAAGGCCAGACACTATGCTATATGATAGGGTACCAGGTAAATGTAACACTACCTGCCCCTCATGTGGCTTGTGGGGTAGAATGGGAGGCAGACAAATACATGATTACAGTGTAAGAAATGCCCGGAGAATAAGGCAGGAATGTCGCTGGGGGGACTGTTAACTTTGCTGGGTAGGACAGGATGGTGAAAGAATCAGAATCTTAAAGGAACAACAACAAAAAAACAAAAGACAAAGCCCAAAACTACAGTCAAAGATACCTGTGACTGTCATAGTCTACCAGTCAACTCATCAGGTCAGCACTCTAAATTGACTCTCCTCTTCCTGTGGAAAAAGCTGGAGCTCCTCACACTGGCACTGAGCACTACCAGAGAAAACCTGCACAGATTGGCAGAAGGTAATGAACAAACCTAATGAGCCATGATGTCAAGTGGCTTCACCCACTTAACTCTTCTGTCCCTCCGGCATGACTGACCCACTCTTAGGATCTCAGCTGTTTTGTTTCTAGCAGCATTGATGGATGTGCAGGGATCCAGCCATACTTTCTCCCCAACCAACCCTTGTGACCAGAGGCAAGTAGCTGGCCAGACTGCTGGTTGGCACTGTGGCCAGGGAAGAGATGAGACCAACTGGCTGCCTATATGGACTGGACTGACCCACCACTCCGCTGCATTACTATACATGAAGCCAGCAACTAGAACAATATCCGCAGTAACAATGAGCAAACGCTTAGGAAGGGCTGGTGAGGGAGGCAGGAGCCAGGGCACTGTGAAAGGTGCCTAACAAGGCCACTCATCTCCTGATCATTTCCCAGGACACGGAGTGTGCATGGCCCTGGTACCCAGCTCCCAGGATATTCCATCAGGCATGCCAGCATATTTGCTATTTCTGACTCCCTGTAGCTACTGATCATTTCCAAGCTGCATACCCACCTTGCTCATCTTTCCTCTGCCCACACCGGCCCTGGCCTCTTGTCCTCACCATCCCAAGAACACCCTCCCTCTTCTGGATCACTTGCTTCCTTTTCAGGTAATCCAGGTCATCTGTTTCTTTGGGAGACTGCCTTATCCTAGACCCCCCAACATCAATTAGGACTTGTCTAATATATAAAAAATGGCCGCATTTTAAACATGCTCTGATCTGTGTATCTTTTTTTTTGAGGTACCAGTGTTGAACCCAGGACTTCTTATGTGGGAAGGTGGTGCCCAACCACTGAGACACACTGGCTCCCAAGTTGGTTTTTCCGTTTGTTTTGCCTTTTTTTTTTTTTAAGGAGGCACCGGGAACCAAACCTGGGACCTCCCATGTGGGAAGCAGGCACTCAACCACTTGAGTCACATTCACTCCCTTCCTTCTCAATTTAATGAATAACTTCAATGGCTGAAAAAATTATACACTATCATTTTAAGGAAATGAAAAACACCATGGCCCTTAGCACAACACTAAAATTAATACACAATTAACCTTCTATAAACAAAGATTTTTATTGTAAACTGCATTCTACATTTAACTTTTATAAATACAAAGTGCAGTAAATGGCTCCTGTGAGTCCATATTCATGAAAGTAGCCCCACAGTAACATCCATAATGTAATTTTTAAAAATGCTATTTCTAAAATAATCCAATAACTCCTTAACTTTCACTAAAAACAAGTCTTGGAACCTTTAGTTTAATAAAACAAACTCAGGAAATCTGCATGTAGATGTTATAAAGCTGATGTTTTAAAAATTATGTTCTGATTCATAAATGCACAAATGTCTTTTTAAAAACTGTTGCAGGCCTATTGTAGGGATTGGATCATTTCAAATCAAATTTCATAATTTCTACTGTGAAAAAAAGTTTACTATCTTTTTTGCTGCTAATAATATATATATTAAAATTCTTCTAAGACTAAAAGGAATTAAACCCCCAATTTAAAAAAGAGAAAAAAGGTTTTATTTTTCTAATTCCAACTTAAAGCCAAATAATGTCAAAATATGGGGGGGGGGGGGGAAGCTTCAAAATCAACTTTTTATATGAAATCAAAGACTCCAGAAACTGCATTTTCCTGTAAATTTACATTCTCATCTATCCTTTCTTGAAAGCCAAGATAGATGGAATTACTGATTTTTTGAAATTGAAAAATTCTTAGAAATGTCATAATCTTTTAATAGGTTATAGTTAAGGTAAAATAAATTGTTTAAGAAGACATGATAGTAAACATCTTTTCAATGGTAGTCAATTTACTCTGCTACAGGAAGGCAAAAGGCACGACATTAAAATCACAGCTAATTACCAACCCTGGCTTTGCAGTAATCAAATCCTGAAAACAAAATTATTGCAATTCACTCTGGGACTGTATATGTGTTTTAAGTGCCATACAGCATTTTTTTGAGAGGAGAAAATTGAAATCTACTAACGAGAGTGGTAAACCTTCCAAAAAGTTGGGAATAACCAGACTAATGGCCGACTTAGTCTCATACTTTACATTTTGAAAATATCAGATGCTTCTGAGAATAGCAAAACAATATGATCACCTGTCTATTTACCCATTACATTTTTAACTTACCAAAAAATCTTCATAAAGCTAGGGGAATTATAAACCAGGTAAAGATAAGGACTCTCTCTGAAATCTTGAACAATTTTGCCCAAAATCAAGAGTGACCCCCAAATTTTAAGAAGGCCCTCAAGAAAAGTGTGTTAGAAATTATAGTGGAGGGGCTGGCCGAATAGCCCAGTGGACAGGGCGCCGGTATACCACATGGGAGGCCCTGGGTTTGGTTCCCGGGGACCTCTCCTAGCTGGCAGACCACCTTGAGAAGGGCGAGCCGCCGTGGGCAGGGCAAAAAGCTGCCACGGACAGGGCAAAGCCGCCACGGGCAGGGCAGGTCACCCGCGAACGGAGCGCAGCCAGCCACCCGCAAACTGAAGCAGAGCTGGCCGTGAATGGAAGCAGAAGCCGCCCACAAGCAGGGCAAAAGCCGCCTGCGCGGTGACCGGTCTCGGCGCGTCGCAGCAACGGGGGGAGACAAAGCGGACAGAGAGGAACACAAGAATGGACACACAGCAAGAGCAAGCAGAAAGG